>JAPDSC010156941.1:476476-486995 GCA_026290005.1 Latrodectus geometricus | reverse complement strand
TATATATATATATATATATATATATATATATATATATATATATATATTGATTTTGTTGACCTTTGATCTCAAAGAAATTCAAGAACAACCAACAGCAAGTGGGCTAATATGATTGGGATCTGCAAATTGAATTTAAATTTTAATCTACTATCATCCAGGTGAGACGAACAGGTCGAAGAATTCAAATCTGAAGATTAGAGCTTTGATTATTCTGCTTCTATATTTTCTGAGAATATGTCTCAAATACAATCAATACAATTTCTAAAAGTATATTAGAAATATATAGAACAAATATATATAGTTTATTTTAAAAATATTTCTAAATTATTTTGAATGAAACTCCTTTTTCAAAGATACTATAAATTTATGTAAATATATTTTCCTTCTCAAATATTACATTTCAAATAATTCAAGGTGTGCCTTTAGTAAAGCCTAGGTCAAAAGCGGGAAAATTAAAGCTTTTTAGGTGTATCTAAGAGATTCCTTGATTAAGATCTTAAATTTTACAATGCAAATATTTATAGTTTCATTGGTTTATCTTATTTATTTTATCGTTTTCATTATTAGATACATATTTTTTCTGACTGAAGCTGATAAACAAAATCAGCTGTGTTATTATTTCGCATGGTAAAAAATGGACAAAGGAATAGCATTTATAGCAATATGCAAATTTACAAAATGCTCTTACAAAGCATTTTCTTATTACGAGAGTCCTTGAGTTTGAGGATTCGATATCCAGTTCACCATCTTCGGTACTCAAGAATGGTACCTTACACATAAGGATACCGGAACCAATTTTACTTATTTTTTCATATCATAACTAAACACATATTCTTATATATACATAAGAAAAATAAATGCTGTCGAGTTGAAATTAAACGATTTCCGGTAAGATTTAGTACTCATTGAGAAAAATGATAAATAGCGAACAGAAATATATAAGTTATAATCCGGTAATGTAATGCTTGTTTATAAAATTTTTTTATTTTTCCAAAAGTTTTTCATTAAATATATGATTAATTATGGACATGCGTATGTATACTCACGTATTAAAACTGCTTCACGTTAGAGAAAATATTCATTTCACCCATTTTTTTCTTCCTTATCTTGATTATCCATGTTTTCTAATATCGATGTCAATCTAACTAGCTAATGTCGAATTCTATCGTAACTAATACATAAGCGAAATTTTCTCGAAGGCATCAAAACAAGTCTTATGAAAACTAATTTAAAATATTTATTAATCTTTTAGGTAAACAGAAAAAAAAATTGAAAAAAAATCACTCAGGCAATCTTTCAAAATTTGTAAAATTTGAGAATTTTCAAATTCAAGTATCCATTTTTTTATATATTTTCAACTTAAATTCATCCTTATAAGAGCTAAAAATCTTTACTCAATAATTAATTTTTAAGTTCTTTTATGAAAAATATTCATATTAGGTAAAAATAAATTTCAACAATGAGATAATGAATGTAATAAATTTACTGTAAAATTGTTATTCCCTTATTTAATTCATTTAAAGATTTTGTGTGTGTGTGTGCTCCCGAGCTCTATTGTTTTGGAGAACATAGCCATGTTACCTACGTGTTGCCTCTGGAAAAAAAAAAAAAAATGTGTGCCATATTGAATTTTCTTACTTTTCGACAGTCCCCGAATATCCATTCCCAATTAAAAAAAAAAAAAAAACCATATTTACAATATTTTCAATTTTTGAAAAAATAATGTTTTTTCTCCACCACAAAAGCGCCCATGTTTTCGGTTTTCTGATACATCACTGATTAGAAATAAATTAGAATGTGGATGAAAATAATGTTCTATGATTTTGTAGCTAGAGAAAATTTATAAGCATTCCACAGTTCGTTCAATTATTTTTAGCTGGTCTGTATGTGATATTTCATTTCGTGATGTAAAATAGTTTTTGAATAAAATCTAGTAAATAGAAAAGTATTTATTCAAAAATAGTATTGCTTTTCCAACTAGCATTTTCTTTTTTGCTGAAGTTGATAACACGTATTTCACACCTCGCGAAAACAGATACGGTTGGCTGACTAATGTTTTTTAAGTTGACTAATTTATTTTTACCTAATATTAGTCAAAAAAAGACTAATGCCTATAAAATTGTAAGATTATAAATCCACTTGAGTTTAAGGTTTAAGATTCTAATTTTTAAAGATTAATCGGACATTACATAACTTTATAATATTACTAAGACCACATGAAGTAAATATACTATAATGCAATCATTTGTTTATGTTTTACTCTAAGAGTTTATAAATGATTAATCAATCACACTTTAGGTGCGACCGTAATCCCAGAATTTATTTGAAATTTGAGCTTAATAAACACGAACAAGTTATGAAATAAACTATATATCTTGTCACCAGAAAATATGATTTTTTTTATCCTCTATCCTTATGCTTCTAAATTCTTCTACTAACATCTTTCTGGCAGAAAACGGATATCTTCAGAATCATAAAGGACCGCTTTGTGGGGAGGAGTCATGAGTGTCGACCTCGCCCCTCGGATGTCAATCAGAAACCGTTGAACCATTCCCACCTCGGGAGACTTCATTAGATTGACAACGTTGATTGATATTTGTGGAAGACCGAAAGAAGCGGTGAAATTCTAGATTTCTTTTCTCATCTAAAGAGGTTAACCTTTGATTTGTGTTAATAAACTTGAGAAAACATTGCTGATATCGGACATGATTTAATGTATGAAATTTATAGCATAGAATACACAGACAATATTAACCAAAGTAACGAGTATAAAAAGTGAAGTAATTTTAGAAGTAGATTTTTTCTTGGAAAAATCAATGGTCACTTAGAATTATTTTATTAAACGTTCGTTGTGGAATCTAATTTTATAAGCAGAATAACTGTATTTTCTAAAAGAAAATCCTGAAATAAAAACTACACACGAATATTGTTTAAATATGTGTAGCTAATGAATTATAATTTTTATATTTATATCATTCTAAAGCAACACCCCCCCCCCCAAAGGCCTCACTAGAAGTAAGGAATTCAGCTCTAAGGGTAGACCCAAAATAATACAATTTTGGACAGTAAAATTGCAACGTTATAAAAGAATGGAGAAAAATGATAGTTACTATACGTAAATACTTGTTTCACCTGCATCCTTCCCTGTACCTAACCCTAAGTTGGGCTCTACCAGTCAGAAGCAAACGAACTGGATCTTTGTAATCCTGAAGCAGGTAACAAACAAAAGACCCCCGAATACTTGACCTGTCACACCCAGAGTCATCATTTTATTAAGAGGGCATTGTGACCATGACTTATTTAATGTTTCCCACAGGCCTTTAGTGAACACGACGGATCTTCGGCTCAGATAGTATTCGAACTCACTACCTTTCGATAATAAGAATGAAGGCAAACCAGACAGGCCCCTGCAGCTTTAATCATGATCAGTATGACATGAAGACAAAGTGATGAAATTTACATGTTAGTGTTTATAGGTTGATTGAACTAATTGTCATACCTAGCAGTTAAATGTTTAGGTATAGAATCAACTGTGGTTGGGTAACACAAACGAGAAACTCCTACCAAGCTGCTTCAAATCTGTTCTACACTTCACTGCACATAGTAGCTGGGAAGGAGTGGCCAGCCAATCTTTCTTTAAAGATTTGCTGTAAATATTAATGTAATCCTCCTAGAACTGTAAATTTTTATGTAATCCTCCTAGAACAAAGTTATACTTATATATTGTCAAGTTATACTTGACAAATGTTACTTTAGCCCCTACAATATAAAAAATTAAAATAAATATTACTTAAAAATTGACATGCTTCACATTTTATTGGTATAGAAAAAATACTAATAAAGTATAAGGTTGTTGTTGTAGTCTTGTGCCAGCTAGGCTGGCAGAATGGGGTGCGCTGCTTCCCTTTTCCAACTGAACCGTAATTTGGTGTGAAGTCCGATTTCTTTTGTACACACATGCCATAGGTACCCGTTTATAGGGTAGGCAACCATTCACAATCCATTTATTCAAGGAAAGGACGAAGACAGGAGCCACCCAACCTGTCTAGTGGTTAGCGTAGCTGACTACAGATGGGTGGGACCTGGGTTCGAATCCTGGATCGGGCATGGATGTCTTTCTTGTCTTTGTCCCTTCTTTGTGTGTGAATGGCTGCCTACCCTATAAACGGGTCCCTATGGCATGTGTGTACTGAGGAAGTCGGACTCCACACCAAATATGGTTCAGTTGGAAAAGTGGAGCAGCGCACCCCATATTGCCAGCCTGGCTGGCACACGACAACAACAACAACAACGAAGACAGGAGAGAGAGAAAGTACATCCATGCCTGAACCGGGATTCAAACCCAGGATCTCCCCATCCGTAGTCAGGGACGCTGTCCACTGGACAGGGTGGGGGTAATTTACTTTTTATTGTGTAAAAAGCTAATTTTTAATCTAGAATAGAAAATTAGATTTCTTGACGTGGTAGATTATACATGCTGTATTGTCAATTGAAAAATATTTAAATTATGTATGAAATTAATAAATTGCATATAATTTTTTGCAGTTAAATAAATCACATTTATTAAGAATGAGGCAATGAGGCTGTAGGGAAAATATATTTTAGTAACAAATATTTTGTCGCAATGTCTATGTTTTTTTCAACTGTGTGCTTAATTGCACTAAAAACTTTTAATTTATAACTGTCAGTAACACATTGTCTCACTAAAATTACATTAAAAGTATAGTTTGTATTAAAAATAAATTAATATTATTTTGAAATAAAAGAAATGATATATATTTGTGTAACTTTTATACAGTCTCTTAAAACTCGCTTAATATTATACACTTTTTTATTTCCTTAAGTGAAAATTTTTGTCATAATTTGATAAATTTTGACTGTAAGAAAACGGCTTATACTACAGGTTAGTATACATAGATCAATTACCATATCAATTGCTAATAGGTTGACCATCTAACCGGAACATAACTTTGACATCTCAAGGCCTCGAAATAGATATGGGCACTGTAGGACCCTATGGGATGTTGTGTCACTGAATTTAGCTTAGTACTATAAAATAGTGGTTTAAAGCTATGCACCATCAAATAGTATACTTTTACTATAAGATGGTAGAAGTTTAAAGTATCGTCTTGATTGTTGCTCAACCATCAGAGTTTGAACTCGATAACAAATTAGACTAGAACTTAAAATCTAAAATTGATCCCGAGCCCCTATAAATATCCAACCCCGATTTGGATCCATACACTGTTTTACAGAAATCAGAAACTTAACCCTTCGGCTGGTAGCTCTGATTAGATTGCAGTATATAATATTGTTAATGTTTAATAAATTATAGACTAGAAAGAAATGAATAAAAATGAACAGTTTATAATTTTTACTGGCACATACTTATTGGATTTATTTCCTGTTTTTCTTTTTGATTGACTTTGCAACCCGAGATAAGCATTAGCTTGCCGCACAATCTCTTTCCAGATGGCTCTGTCTCTAGTCTTCCTCTTCTAGTCAGTTATGTTATTTTCAAACATTTTAGGTCCTTCAGCACATCATCCAGGCATCTTCTTTTGTGTTGACCTTAATTTTTGGACCATTGGCTTCCAGAATAAGAGTTTTGACACACGATTATCAGTTTGTCTTTCGGTGTGGCTGAGTCACGATAGACGTTGTGCTATAAAAAAATTCACTATGTCTTTAAAGAATGTTTCTATTTCCCTATTAGTTCTTATTCTCCATAGATTATAATTTACCTTAATTGATCCATATATTTTACTCAATATTCTATGTTAAAATATTCTGGAGTTATTGGATTTATTTACTTTTTAAAATAATAATGTCCTTTTGAAAAGTTTTCTGGTTGGAGTAATTTATTTAGGAACGACAGTTAAGAAGATAGAAATAAATACTGTTACCATCAGAAGACTTGTAGATACTTGTACTATTTAATTAATAATAATATAATTTGCATATGAGAAAATCTCAAATAATTAATACTTGTTTGATCAATACAAAAAGTACTGCGAAGTACCTTGTATATTGTTGTATGTTATTGGGTTGTTCGGAAAGTCATTTCGTTTTTCTCACCTGAATTAGTTTTATTTTATTTATTTTTTTTTTTCGCTAGAGAAAACCAACTATTTTATGAGTATGAAATCCTGCTATTACCAGAAAGATAGTAAAAGGTATTAGACTAGAATTGACAATATACAATTGAATAAAATATTTATTCTCTATCGTTTTTTCATTTTCATATAAGACGAAATTACTTTCCGAACAACCTAATAAATTTTTTCAATTGTGTTACATTACTTTATTTACTCAAATTAAATTTAATAAAATAAATTTATATGTTTTCTTATCATACATTGGTTAGGCGAGACTTTCAAAGCTGTAAATCAAAAAGTTTTCATGATAAACACTTAAATGTCAATAATTCTTTCTCGAGAGAAAGAATTCTTGACATTTAAGTGTTTAGTTTTAGGGCTTTTAAAGACTTTACCACACTTACTTGAAGAATATGCTTGCTTTTCAACAAAATATCACTTTATATGTCACCAATTTTTAGTTTGGAATTTGTTTCATTGTTCTTAGTTCAGTACAACGAGAAAATTTAAGTTTTTCTAAAGCAATATATATTAAAAAATTGCATCTTAAATTCATTTGACGAAATTTAGATGAACCATTTGTCATAAACATATTTCTTTCAGTCATTTTAAATATATTTACTTTCTTTCTCGTAAATAAAACATTTATTGTTTAATAAATAAAATACTTACTAATTAATAAATATTTAATATATTGTATTATATTCCATAAAATTTTCGTGTGAAATAATCAATTCTTTTGAAAATAGTATACAATATATTAACGGAAAATTTAATACTTTTATGTAAAATAAATAGTAATTCCTTGATAGTCAAAAGCTGAAGGTAACATTACATACATTAAAAAATTTTTAAATATTATACTTAGTTTTAACATTAGTTTTAATTATAAAGTATTTTCTATTTTTGCTAAAAGATTTTATGAGTTGTAAACAAAGGAGATGGTTTTTTTTAAAATTGTTATTGTGTTGAATTTCAGTCACTTTTTTTTATTTTGCATATACACCAATTAATAATTTGCATTATTTCAGATTCAATTGTAAATTAATTAGTTTGCAGAGGCTAGTATCTAGTTTGCGTGTAAAATTATATAATTGAGAATTTCATACAAGTAATTTGTTTTATATTCATAATTTTGAATTTCATAAATCATGGAATGATATTTCGGGTTGTAATTTAAATATGTTTTCATTATAAAAATATTTAATGAAAATACATTAAATAATAGAATAATTAAATTTAAGTAATAAAGACAATCTTTGCTTGCGAATTTTAGAAATAAAAATAATCTTGAAACTGCAATATCATTATTGTTTTTAACCTTTTAAAATCTAGTATTAAAGAATAAATAGAAAATATCAAATAAATAAGATTTTATTATGTTTAGTTTTACTTAAAAAATCAAACATAACAAAAGGATTCATACTTAATTTTATTATATTAATACTTTTAGAGCTTGTAATTTTTATTGAGAGCACATTAATGACATAATGACATTAATGTATACATATATATATATATATATAAAGAATATAATGTGATTGAAAGAAAAAGGTCTCAAAAAGTAAGATTTTTACAAAGAACCAAATAAAGTCCATGTTATTTGCAAATGGTATTATGTGTCACAGTGTGCCTATTGCAAAACTTTGATCTATTCAAAGTTATTAACCGTGTATGTGTATGTGTGCAACATCGTATAGCCTCGATAATAGATTGACCTCAAACTAGTAAATTTTTATATAGGATTATTTGAGAACACTTGTGTACTATTCATCTCCTTCAACACAGTCTAAGCTCAAACATTCCGTCTGTCTAGAAGTTCTGCAGCTCATCCTTGACCCGTAGCACATTGTAATTTATGCTATGAGACTTCTTACATTAATTTGTTGAGGGTGCTGAATGCCAAGTTGAACACTTATTGCATGAATAAATGAGTAAAATATACTGCTGTTCAGTTCCATGTATTTCAGATCGGCTGTGCCCTCTTCCGGTGACTTTTTTTTTTTTTAATTAACTTTTTCTTTTTTCCACTCCTTTTTGTTTTCTTTTCCCTTTCCCGCTTATAAATAAAACCTGATTTCCTTGATACCCTTTTCTTGCAAGCCCCACATCTTTACCATTGACATAATTTTAGGATTTTAACGATGTGCACAAATTTTTACTCAATATATATTTGTGTATAATGCTTGTCTGGAATTGAATGCAGAGCAGTTGCAAGGAATGTATATGTAATGAATTTATCACGAACTAACTTAAATACAAACTAAGTTATTTTTTTAAAATTTTGTTAGAGTGTTTGTAATTAATTTAAAACATGTTACCATTGATTTTGGAAGTTCCTGTGAAGTTACCTTCTTTTCGATATTATTAATTTAAATGTAATATTTCCTTCTGAAATTCTTCTCTGTTCAAGAAAGTAGAATGTAATTCTTTCTTTGTTTTTAAAATTGTCATCAATAGAGAAAAATTATTTATGCCATCGGATTTTTCCTACATCAGACATTTTTTTTAAATAATAACACTTACTCTTTTTTCTATTTTTAATAAAATGTGGATCCCTTCATGTGTAGACATTGTTGCTAGTAAGACTGCAGGCATCCTTGCTAAAAGTAGCGCAGAACTGTCCCTGTAATTCTCCGATATCTGTTATTTTTTTTTCAGAATTGTATTTCACCTTAATAATCTGCGAGATCCTACTCTCACTCAGAACTCTCTGGTGATTAATCTGGTGGGCGAGTAATCGCTCTGGTGGTTTCTTATACCTCAAATACAGCAGACAAGAGCAAATAGTTACTTCTCGCATTCGCTGTCTTCATCTGAATTCTATGATTTAAAGATGAAGTTTTTTTAAATTTAAAGATGGTTGGATTTTAACTATACATATTCCAAATATACTACTTTTGAGTCATGCCTGATGTTATCTGGGGTGGATAAACATGTTCTTTGGAGTGGGGTTTGTGCAATTCCGAACATAAGTCAGTCAGGCAAACCCCGGGCTGTACCTTAAAGTTAACGGGTTCGTAATTCATCTCCGATCACCAAGTGCCTGGTAATTTTGATACACGGTCAGGTGATGAAGTTACACCTGAGCTGGCCAACCACTTTTTCACATCCACACCAACGGAAGGACTTTAAATGTCACAGATTAAAGTAGACACGTCCCCAACAGAAGACCTATTCTGAATAGTGATATCTTATCACTCGACCACACTTAGTACCATGATGGAATATTCAAATGAATGCATTTTCAACAAAATCATGTGATTTCAGTAGTATTTACTAACTTTACACAAAGCGATGAAGGATTATCACACGTTTTAGATGTTGGATCGAGGAAGAACTTTCTCAAATGATTCTTAATGTCAGTAGCATTTGAATGGCTCATAAGGTAAAATACGTATTATTCGGACACGTTTTTAAGATCATTTAAGAAATGATTATTGTCTATAAGACTTGCTGATTATCTTTCTATGAAATCAGTTATAGCTGCAGACGTAACAAAGCTATAATTATTCGAATGTGCAATTACTGAATGAGTGAGGGAATAAGTGACTCTCGGGAAGAATTTCAACTATCTCATTTCACATATGAAGAATGCATAATATGTGGATGACATTAGTGAAATATTCTACCATAATCAAACAACTGCGAATGCTATTGTTATTTCATTCGAAGTCTGTTAGAGCTATTCGATGTTGATTATAATAAAGTGGACTATCTGCAAGGCTTCTGTTGTTCCAATTACCATCGATCCTACGCATTTACACTGGCATTGAACTGCAGGGAATAACATCTGGTTTACATTGTGTTTTTTGATTAATCATGTTTAAGTCTATAAGAAAACCGCTATTGTTGCCAAATTTAATAGTATGGCAGTCCCTGATCATATGATTCAACAAATGTTTCTGTCGCTCCATTTTTGTTAATTTGAAAATAAGTAAGGTTGTTATAAATTACATTTTAAACTTTTCATTGCATTCTTATTTTCCTTTCCTACAAATTTAAACCAATCCTCATAACTGAGAAATTAAAACATTAAACCAATATTACCTAAACATATTTCTATCTGTAAAAGAATGTAAATAAATGGATACGTATCTTATAAATAGATGGACACATTTTACTTTTGAGCGATAATTATTTTTTTCCTGATCATTATTGCTTAAAGAAAAAGTTGACGAAGCTAACTAAATGTTGAAATTGACATTTTTATATTGATATTTATTCATTGACAGTACTCAGAAAATTTGAAAAACATACTTATGATTTAATATTTATTTAAAGGTATTTAGCTTTTCCTTATGTTTTTAATTTATAAAACAAATTTGTTATTGACATCTGGTCTTTTCTTCTTGAATAAAATTGCTGCTCACTTATATATATATATATATATATATATATATATATATATATATATATAT
>JAPDSC010156941.1:410425-468264 GCA_026290005.1 Latrodectus geometricus | reverse complement strand
AGTCGAATAAACCCAGGAAATATTTTCAAATTTTCCCTATCTAGGTTATACATGTTTTGATAAGGAAAGCTGTTTTTAAAGTATTCAATGTAGCCTTAAATATGTAACTCTTTACCGATTTGTCTCATAAACATTTTCTCTATGAAATCATAACAACAAAATATTGTTAATAAACTATTTATTGTTTGGCGTGACTCTCCTGGACAGAAACATGCAAAAAGTATGATTTTCAACTCATCTGAGAAAATTGCATCTGAAATTCTTAGACTCCCAAGATTGAAGACTCAAGCAATTGTAGGCTTCATTACTGGGCACTATCATTTCAGGAAACACCTTCATACAATGGGACTCTTTAAACAGGAACCAATTTGTAGGAAATGCCACGCAGGGATGGAATCAGCTCATCATATCCTATATGAATGTGATGCTCTTGCCCTTACAAGATTCACTACTCTAGGTAATCCATATCCTAAAGAGTTACACCTAAACTCCATTGAGGGCTTATCAGACTTTATAAACAAAGTAGGTGATCCAAGACAATGGAATTAGGAAAAAATTGGACTTGGAGCATGGTACAAAATACAACAATGCAGAGGTGCCACATACCTGACAAGTTCAGGAAGAAAAAGAAGAACTATTTACTGCATCCTATTTCATTCATATTAGATGATCTGCTCCTAAATTGTGATTAAGAAGTTTCGATACTAAATGTAAAAGGAAAAATAATTTGTTTATCCATGCAGAAGTGTTTGAAAACTGGTTAATCAAATTATAAATCTAATTTATGTCTTAGTACTAAATGCCATCGAACGTAGTTCTGACTGTTCCTAAAGAAAAATATGAGCGAAATGTTCACAATAAACATCATTTATAGTCATACCATCTATTTCAAGATTTGAGTTATCAGTATATATATGTAACCGTGTTTGAGGCGGGAACCGATTGTGTACAGTTCACATCCCCGCACTGAACAAAGCTACAGTACAATTCAAGGATTTTGAGACAGGATAAGAGAGGTCCAGATAATATAATATACTACTAGCCTTCAGAGGATTTCTGGGTGGTCAAAAGTTCATCGTATACATCCATCTGGTGGAATATCATATACATCCATCTCTTTTAATAAAGTTTGAAGAAAGATATTCTGAGTTTTCAAGTCTAGATTTAATCCATGTATCACTTAGGTAAACGAATTAATTTTCAAAAGAGCTTCAAAGGTGATTTCTCTCTTTCATATTGAATAGAGCATTCTTTGATATATAACAGCAGAGTATCAAAAAGTGGGGCTTTAACAGCTCCAGTGATTTACTTTGTTAGCTTTCCAGTTTATTAATACCATAAGATACAGTAATAATATTGGTGTTATAATAAGTCATGACAGGTTGTTATAAAAGTCTTATAGGTAGCAAACAGAGTCGTGGAAGTACAACCCCATCTAACTCCAGCAAGTTGTTTAAGCAGTAATAAGAGCTTCTCAGCCTGTTCCTTGATACCTTCAATATGTAATTTTCAACTGAGCTTACGATCGAAAAGGCTCCCAGGTACTTGATACTCTCACGGCTAGAGAGAGTTATAGTATTGTAATGGTTGATGACATAATGAAAAAGTCTTATATGTTATTTTCTCCGTGTTGACAATCATACTGTATTCTAAACACCAAGAATGGAGTCTGACAGGGCATTATTTAAGGAAAGTTCAAGTCTCTCTCTTACTCTGCTTTTAGTTCTAAATATCTATAGGGCAAGATCATAATACATGAGTCAATTGCTTATCAATCAATGTTTATCAATCAATGAGCTTATTAGATCATCAACATAAACATCGAACAGCAAATAACTTGAAACAGCTCCTTGAAAAAGACTAGTGAAAAGTTCTAAAACTAGACTGTGCGGTTCCATATCGAATATAAGAGAGCCACCAAAACACCATAGCATATTTCCTAATATATCCTTAGTATCTAGTTTATGCATGAGCTTAATTTTCAAAACAGTATCATATGCTCCTTTGAAGTTCACAGAAACAGCACCCACGATGTTGCTTTTATCAAGATTAATATTCTGAGAAAAAGTGGTAACAAACTCCTTAGTAGAGGGTTTTTTTTCTAAAGTTACCCTGCTTGTGCATGAGTCTCTTGGTTTCAAGAAACCATTTTACTCCATTAATAACAAGCTTCTCTATTAATTTTGCCAAGATTCAAGTCAAAGAGATTAGCCAATATTATAAAAGTAAGAAGTTTTTTTCAACAAAAAGTTGATTAAGGCTTTTCTCCACATGTATGAAATAGTGTCTATTTTATCCCAAATTTTATTAAAAAGCCTCAAGAGTTTCTTTCTTGCTTTTTTCTCCAGTATGATGAAGTAACTTGGCGAAAACGAGATCAGGTCCGGCAGACTCTCCCAGTTTCTTCAGGGAAATAGCTAATTCAAGTTTAAATTCATTAAATTACTGTTACACCAATCCTTTGTAGAGTCCTCTACAATTCTGGACTGAATCTATTCTACCTCTTCTGAATCTATTCTAGCAAGTTTGTCTCTCTGTTTCATGTAGCTTAATTTCCTTTGTTTTAAGGAAAGAAATTTTGCAATAGTATTCGAGATCTGATCATCCTTACATAAAATCTTATTTCTTAGCTTCATTGGCTCCTTAATCATTTTACAATTTTTTGAGCAAAACTTGTCCAGGAATTTATAGTATTTCAAAGCTTTTCTTTCTTAATTTAATTTAGAGATGAATTATCTAAGCTTGATTTGCCCCATTAATCTCTCTCTTCAAGGTTTCATTGTTCTTTATCATTCGTAACCTGGAGATCTTGTGTTTCCTGGGATTTATCTCTATGCAAATCATGGTTTCTTTTTAACCTTTGTGAGGTCATCATTCCAGAAGAAGTTCTTTGTCTACCATGAGGGATGAACTTTTTGGCAATACTAATTATGTTATTGACACAGGTAGCAACTTTGTCTGGTTGAAAAATGTTGATTAAAATGCATTTTTGATTAATATAGGTTATTAAAGAAGAAATCATTAAAAGCTGCCCAATACGTTGCTTGAAAATTCCATGACATTGCGTTGCAGGGAAGCAATGACCTGTTCATTGGAATATTAATAGTAGCAGAACCATGCAGTGTCCATTGCTGAAATCTTCCATAACACTTCTGTGAACAGTGTCTATAATATCAGTTGAAACCATCAAAAGATCTGGGTTACTAGAGGTACTACTGTAAAATAAAAAAGTTGGTTTATCTTGTTTGTCAAAGGCAAACTCCAAATTATAAGAACACAAGATATCATCCCCTGGCAAATATTTGTCTCTATAAATCCATTTTTTGAAAATGGGCATTAAAGTCACCAATTACAATGGAACCTTTGCTAACATCAATTAAATCAAGGTTAGTTTTGTTATTGAAGAGATTATATGCAAAACCTTTTTTTTTTAAATAGTAGTTATTAATTTAGTAAAGCTTTTTCTGTCTTATAATTTATATCCCATGGATTTTGCAGTTTTAAATTTCAAAGTGATGGTGCCTCGACTCCAAACAATATACCACTGGCTATTTTCCTACCTTTCTTTAAAAGGGAAACATTACAGCCTGAGAAGACAATTCTCTCCATATTCTTTTATAGCTTGTTTGCTACTGAAATTGTGAAGATATCTATTTTTCCTATCACTTAGGATTTTTAAAAAATCGATTTTTTTAGATTGGATACGTCCACCTGCTTCCACTGTAGAACGTGTAATGAATTCTGCCTACTTTATCTCATTAAGTATTCAGAAAAACAAAAGAAATATCCAATCAGAAAGGAGGTCTCGGCTGTCAAATTGTTACTTATTTAGCACTATCTGTGGAGCACATGTAGCTTAAGAAATGTTACGGATGGGTATAACGTTATCCCTCTCCCTTATAGTGTTAAATTATACGTTTAGTTATGTAACTATTTAAAATTATGTATTATTATTTTTAATATCAACATTTTACGTTTATCATTTAGTCATTTTTTAAAGAATGTTTTAATTTATGTACTATTTTAATATACTTAAATATTTATTTGTGAATATTAATAATTTATTTGATTTGTGCTATATGCATTCTTACATTTTTTTTTTTTTAAATAATTTTTATTAGACCAATAATAAATTTTTTCAATAGCAAAATTTCTTTCATAAAGTTTCGACTCATGTAATCATAAATTTTCGAATCGTGTAATCGGTGGGGAACAATTTTATAGTGTTACGTTTAGTTCGTCTTTTTCGAAAAGCTTAACCAAAATGGCGTCCCATTAATTGCGATTTCATAAATCGAAACAAAATGTCCTTTAGTTTCTCACCTTGAGCATTAATTAACTGTGGGATAAAGATTTTCTTGAAAATTGCATTATTTCACTTCGAAGCTATTAATGAACTCTATGGCCGATTATTCCAGTTTAATTCTATGGCTCTTAAGTTCTTGAAGCGAGGATTCCATAAAATATCGATTGTTTCATTTAGGATGAATGAGATATCGTTAATGTTGAAAATTTCGATTATAACAGCATTAAGTGAATTTCTAAAGTAATCATAAATAACTGAATCAGGTAAGTTTTTGTCAAAAGCTTAGTTGCAAATAGTAAGCTATTTTAAAAATAATTTGTGATTTTCTTAACAGGTACTGATTTTTAAATTTCTATTGGACTTCTCAATAATGGCAAACTACATTCAATGACTACACTAATCCAAATGAGGAAACCTGAAAAATTAGCAGGCATTTAGTTTAAAATGTTTTCTCATCGAAAGAAGAAATACTTTCGATGCTATCCATGAAACATTTATTTCAACTATTGTTCTTTGACACCACGTAATAAATAGCCAAGTGATCGAAGACCGTTGTAAGGCATCCAACCACTTAAATTATCATTGGGTAGAACTTTTCATAGATACTGATTGCATTCATCGTGTCGCAAGGGCCCAAGCGTTCACCCCAACAGATGTGAATGCAGAAACGCTACATCTATCTCCCGTGCTAAACAATAGCTGGGATCGAATCCGGGATCTTATACACAGAGAAGCGATGACAGCCACAGTGAGTTCATAAGGGTATGCCAGTGATTTTTTTTCTTTCCATCTTAGGCAAAGCAAAATTTATAGGCTTATTCAGTTTTATAACCCTAATTAAATTTTTAATTCACGATTTTGATGATCCTTTTTTTCAATCTGAGAAACCACATAATTTGTATCCCATTTTACTCAATCAAAACGGAGTTGAGAAAGACATTTTACCGTTTTGAACAGTACATACTTCTTAGAGTAACAGTAACACACTTTGCTGTTCTCTGAGAGTTAAATTTTCAAACATTTCAAAATTTTTTAACTATTCTACAAATCATATTCAATGAGTTTGATCTATGTTTGGTTGTGTATCTATTCCCATTTATGTGAGTGAATTAAAAATGAAAAGAAATTGATCCCATGCACTGTAATGTTTGCATAATCCATGGATAATATTTTATTTTATAATTTTTCATTAAATTCATTTAATTAATACATTGTTTTAATATAATAATTCATTATTATATTATATACAGTAATTAAATTACATTGTTTTATTATAATAATTCATAAATATTTTTATTAACAAAATTTTTAAAGTAAAATATTAATTGAAAATGGAAATAAATTTTTTAATTGTTTAAATAAATTTTTAATTGTTTAACTACGAAAGAAGTACTTTAAACGTATATTCACATTTCTGTATGTATTTAATAATCTTTTATTAATTTGTTTATTTATCTTAAATATTATTTATGAACATATTACATTTGCATGTTTTCTTTGAAAATATTTTTTATGGCATTTCTTGCACTTAAATGAAATATTATAGAGATTAAATTTTCAGTTTATTACGGAAATACCATCGTTTTATTTTTGATAAAAGCTTCTTCCTTACGTTACGTTTATAGATAAAGGATTCAATATTATTTTACTTCATGTAATTTGTTTTTATTATCTGCCAAAATGTGTAATTTACCCTACCCAATTCTGTAAAACTCAAAATGTGATTGCATTAGTTGTAAGCAATGTTATGTTGATAGCTTAAAAAGAAAGAAAAAACCTATGATAAGATAAGCATTTCATTCTCGGAATAAGATTCTGTTTTCAATGGCTTATCGTTGAGAGCTGTTATAGTAAAAAACCGCGTTGTTACTTTTAGCTATCATGAAAATTTTGTAAGAGAAATAAGCGATGTTTTAAGGATTCATGCTCACTATTTTTCATTGTAGCGGAAAACTATTAACATCTTGCTGAAGTATTCGCGATAAACAATTATTGGAGAAATGCTCTTTACAGATACATTATTTTTATTGACATTATATAAAATTATCTTTACATTATAAGACGTATATGTTTCAGCAATTGAATTGTACAAAATATATACATAATGCTTAAGGAAATATTACATCTTTCCTCAAAAAATTATGTCATGCCTCTAAATATAATAACTATAAAGTGTCTTCAAAAGTAATTTATAAAATTTGAATGGGAGATTTTTCAAGCAATGACGAGCAAATTTTACTGAAATATTAGAAACTATGGCAAGCACTTTTAGAGAATGATATTTTCTGGCATATTGGGAAGTGGGATCAGTGGAGATAAAAGATACATCAGTTCAATAATAATAAATTGGCGGATATGCATTATGTTTACGTATATGGAACGTCTATGTAAGCATGGAGGACTTCATAGACTCACAGTCATCTTATACTTAAATATTTATCAAGTCATTCATTACTTGGAAAAAATGGACAACCGATTAAGTAAATCTAGGGCTTTCTGATTAGGCAGTCATGAACTATATGCACGATCTCAAGGATGATCAACTATTACATGCACACCTATTAAAGAGAAAGCTGCTTTTTGGAAACTAAACTCTGAACAAAGTATTAGTTGAATATCTTGTTTCTCTCATGGTAAAAACAGATTTCCTAAAAATATACTAACATTAATCAAATAGTACATGTCCATCTATATTTTTCAATAAAATTATGTACACTGAAATCAGTTTTCTTTCTCTGCGTAAAAAATTATGTTGCTGTCGTATGATCGTAAGTTGGATTTCCTACATTAATTTTTTGTTAAGCATTTTCGTTATGGGAAGAAAACTTTAAAAGATAGCCTTTACTTCATTATCCTGAAAGGCATCCTATACTGATATAAAATTTTAGGTTTTCATTCCCATGACATAATTTTTCTGCTCATTTCAATGAAAATCTGGAGATATAAACATTTAAATATTTAAAGAAGATATTAAATTTATCTTCATTCTTTTTAATACAAGTTTAAGAGGATCTAACAGTATATTGTTGATAGTTATTGGTATAAAAAGAAATACATATTTAGTACCAGTGTGCATGAAATATTAATATGATTATTCATTGAAATTAATGTATCTTTACTATTAGGTAACTAGTTTACTAGTTTCAGATGATGTTTTCTGTACCTTATCTTTTAAGGTGCTCACAAACCTTTCAGAAAGTAATTTAGTATTTTTAAATATGATTTTTGAAATTAACATTTTTAAAGATCTGTCTGGATTTCGTTTAAAAAATAATTTTAATTTTTCAGTCATCTTGTCATACATAATGTTGTGATTAATAGTTTATTGAACAATTTACCTCTCTTAAACATTTTAAAAACAGCGCTCAGTTAATATTCTTGAGGATTATATTTTTTAAAATGATATTTTACATTTAAATTAATTGGAAAAGTTTTTAATTACTGCTATTCCTTAATTTGATCATTTGTTTCGTTTACTTCATTTTTAACAGTTGGTAAAGGAATCCGTATGAGTTATGAAAACGGCCACAATCTTTGTAATCGCAGAAATTAACACTTATTGTGGTTATCTTCAATTCTATTGACATAATCAATGTCGACTCAAGATAATTTCTTTTAATACACTTTTTTAACTATTAAACTATTTGGTTGTTTGGAAATTAATTTTTTTTTGGGGGTGGAGGAAATAAAAGACAATTTTCGTATAATGATTAAATATTTTATTAAATTATATATTGCCCATTCTGGTTCAACGTTTTTTGACATTTTTCTGGTTGTAATATTGAGATTCTACGCTCATAAAAATTTTGGTTTTTGCTGTCAAAATCTGATTCAGGTGATTTTCGACCTCTTCATTTGAAGTAAAGGTTTTACCGTTTGCAGTGACCGGAACTAATAATAATCCGAAGGCATCAGATCTGGAGAATATGGTGGGTATGACAGTGTATATCATTCAAGCTTTTGTCGTATGACCAAGCATGTATGAGGTCTCGCATTATATTGGTGGAACACTTACATTGGTGGAACACTTTTCTGTTGATTACTTCTGACCTTTTCTGTTGAAGTACATCATTCAGTTTGTCCAGCTGATGACAATAGACTTCCGAATTATTTATTGTGCTATCCGGTAACAGCTTTAAAAAATTTTTTTCTTTAAACTTTTACCAAACAGACAGCATCACGCTTCAAAAATGAATAATTTTCGTGACGAAGAGAATGAGAAGCGAATCACAGACGTCAATGCGAAGACACAAATCTCTTTCCAGGAGAACTTGGGGAAACCATATATCGAGCTTTGAGGTTAAATACAGGCCTTTCAAGTTTTATATAAAGTTGAATACGAGAAATTTAAACCCTGACCAATCTCACGTGTTGTTATTCTCCAATTTGCATCAATTAATGACTTTATCGTGTATTTATCAGCTTCAATCGGCCTTCTGAAACGTGGTACATCCTTCGACATGAAAATTTCCTGATCGAAATTTTTCAAACCAGTTCTGCACTGGCATATTGTCAACACATCTTTACCATACACATTGGTTAATTTTTTCTGGCTTGAACAGCATTTTTACCTTTCCTACAGTAAAAAAGTAAAACATGATAAAAATGCTGCTTATTGCTTTCCCCATTTAAAAGAGAACCAAAAACTACTGAGTAAAATTAATTGAATTTTTACACACACAAGCCTTCCTATGTCAGTTCTCAAAACATAATGATTATGCGGTTTAAGTTTGAAGTTGGGTTCGAAGAAATACAATTAAATACTCTGTCAGGAAAAAACGAAATTACTTTCCTAACAACATTAAGGTTATGCTATTAATATCTGGTCTCGATCCGATATGTGAAATATAACATGGGAAGGCAAATTTCATACAAGATACGGATAAAGTATTAAGCAAACAAGCATTTAAATATTCAAATTTTTGAAAAATTTTAATCGGTTTAACGTTTTTTCCTCTGTAATAGTGAGATCGTTGTTCAGAACTTCAATGAAAGTGGCTTTCGATAAAATAATGCATCTATAAGAAACAGCTATTAATTGAGGCATATGTAAAGTAATAGGAAACTAATTGACAATTTCCATCTTATAAACTTAGCTATTTTTAAATATTTGAAACTATAAGAAAAACCCTGCTGTAAAATATTGTAATGATTTAAACTGTTGGATTTAGAATTCATTCATATTAAATGAAATTGGCATTTACATATTTAATGAATTTGGCAAGCATTTTATGATTTTATGGAAGAGAACTATCAGAAATATAATACTTACAATAATATAATTACAATATATGCATAAAAATAAGCAATTAATGAACAATATACTCAAAAATTTCAATAAAAATGAATTAGCCTTATCAGTAAAATGATTTTCATCAGAAATAAAAATATAGGTTCATAATAACTTGATAAAATTATGAAGAAAATGAAAAATTAATTAAAAATAATGAATTTAAAGCTAGCTTTATGGTATATGAATTTACACATAAACTCAAATCTCGTTGAAGCTAATTTAAAAACAAAAGAACAAATTACTCTGCTTTTAAAAACCGCTTTTCATTATCCATTAATCCAAATTATGTAATGGGAAATACATCATTACATAATTTGGATTAATGAATGCAATGGGGTATTTCCTAATTTTAATTAATATTTTCTCATAAATGAGATATAAAAAGAAATATAAATCATAGGTATGAAAAAAAATTGTTCAAGCACATTCTGGTGTTAAACGAGATATTTTGTTACAACAGGTTAAAAGAGATATTTTGAGAAAATAGCAATGAAAATCAAAAATTGTCTTTAATGAATAAAAATCGAAATTACATTTCAAATATAATTAAAAAATAGTTTTATACACGTGTGTGTGTGTGTCTCAAATAAAACATAATAAAAACTTACTTAAAATTAATTTTCGTTATAGCTCTAGATGAAGTTCAAACGAAAAGCATTGAATTCTATTCAATTTAAAGCAATCACAGCTCTTATATAATGGTAATTTTTTAAAAATTGAAACAAAAAAATGTGCCATAATCGGTATAATCTCTACAAAAATGAGTTGTATTCTAAAAAGAACGTTATTTCTAACATTATTTCAAAAAAATAAAAAACCTAAGTATAAGATAAATATAATAATTTCATTTTACATATAAAACATAACTTAAATCATATTATAAATAATGTAGTTTTTTAAAAGCTGAGAGCAAGGATAAGTTGCTTACATTAATTTGCTGCAGAACAAGAAATCAAATCATCTTATTCTTCATATTTGAGCAAATTTTGAGAGGGTTTATTCACTTTTAACCGTTATTGCTTTTCAGTTATAAGGGAATACTGAAAAGATAAAATTTCGAAGACTTTTGTTAGGCATATTTTATTTCATATGTTCAGTAACGAAAATAACGCAGTAAAATTGAATGTAATGTTTGGTGATTAACAATATATCATAAGTTATTGTTAATACTACATGAATATCAGATTTTATTATTGTTATAATATAGCCATAAATTAAAGAGTAAAAGTCTCATAATGAAAGTTCATTGGAGATTGAGAAACCTATTTTGAAGATTTCCATTGGAAACACAACACATATTTTCCACTACAACTGTTAACTAAGTAGCCTAGTTACTTGCATTCAGCGATTTAACTGTTCTTTACTGGTATGCTTGAAGTGAGGGAATTGGGTCAACAGGTTCCTCGCATATTCTATAAATTAGAATCAAACATAGAATAAATGTGTGCTTCCTCTTTTGCTGAAGGAGTTTGAATGAGAAAGTTTATTGTTTTGTTAATAATAATTGCTGATATACAGTGGCTTACATTTTTTTTTTATCTAATGGATACAGGTTCAAATTCTGGAGAAAAACACGAATATTTGTTGATAATGCAGTTCTTTCACAGATAAAAATCGCCTCTGGTAATTTTTATGACAGCAGATCTTACCAATAGACTTAAATTCAATTATAAAACGTAATAAAATTATAGAAATAAGAAAAAGATTTAAATTCAATTGCAACTACATTATTTAAAAAAACGATTTTTTTTTCATTTTTTAAAGAAATTAGTTTTTTATTGTATGTTTAAATAATTAATGTTGATATTACTGTTAGAAGATGGGTAAAGGCTAACAATTGAAACACGATAACCCTTCATCAAGCCTCAATTCACAATCAGCCAGAGAAATGATTCGTTACGTATTTTATTATATTTATCAACGTAGATTTACATAAGCTATAGAACAGGGGTGGCCAAGACGTCGACCGCGAAGACATTTTTGGTAGTCCACGCGATCATCCCGATAATGACCTCGGATATTAACAATTTAACTTGTCACTTATGACGTAGAGTCAATGAATTATTTAAAATAAAAATTCACTACAGTCTATGTATTAAAACCTAAAACAAACTGTGCAAATATTTACGATTTAAAGATTTATGATTAAAAGTTTACGATTTAAAACCTAAAACGGACATGATGAGCGCGATTAAAATATTAAAAAAAACCATGGGAAGGTATGCATCTCAATTAAGAAAACATGAATTGGGAAACTTCGAAAACAGTCTTCGAAGTCTCGGTTTGGATTATGGAGGAAGAGTGCATCCAAAATCCAAACCGAGACTTCGAAGATTTCGCTTAATACTTACTTGTTTTGGTTGAAGAATTTGAAAGAAGGTTCGATAACTTAATTAGGCTGAAAGAAATACTCAATTTTATGATATTTCCATTTAATGAAAATGTCAACATTGATGGAGTATCTGAAAAAAATAGGACATTCAATAGATTTCTCATCAGTCACGGTCGAGGAAGAAATTATTAAATTAAGATGCGATATAAGCATATTTAGCAATACTGATTTTTGGAAATTAATTTCTGAGGAAACGTTTCCAAATATTTACAAATTGATTTTGTATTTGAAATCATACTTTGGATCGAGGTATCTTTGCGAATCTGCTTTTTCAATCATGAACAAAAAGCAAACATTGGTCGCATTTAACAGATGAACATTTAATTTCGTGTTTATGCATTGCAATAAGCTCGTACCAGCCACAATATGATAGCATTGCAGGTGTACAGTTAATTTCAACTAAATGAATTGAATAAGATGGTCAGTTTTTGATATATGAATTCTTCGATTATTTTTGTCAGTAAATTTTTATTTTGTAAATATTAATATTAAGTTTTTTTTTAGAAAAATTACATAAGTTACCATTCTTTCTTGTTATAGAAAATAAATATGTACGTTAATTTAGCTCTGCCATTGGTAGACCACCTTCGATTTTTTAAATGTGTAGTAGACCCCGGAAATCAAAAGTTTGGCCACCCCTGCTATAGAAGGTGGGATTATATGAATTTTAAAATGTCTTAAAGCAATTTTATTAGACATTTTTTAATGATTTAACTCATTCAATAATAACAATATGTATTTGAAAAAAAGCTTAACTGATTTTTTGATGATTTGAGACAGTTAAATATTGTCACTTCTTCGGACGCTGCATAGAAATTCAATATTTTTTATTAAATAATTTACTGAAGGAAGTGATATACTTCAGGCTTGTTCCCATAAATAACTTTATTTATTTTATTTGGAATAAACATAACAGATAAAAATTAATTGAACTTTTATTTCATTAGTAACTGATTGTTAGTTTGCTAATTATGATTCAACTTATATCTTTTATATTATTTTATTAAAAAATTAATTTCAATCGAAAATATATGGGTTGAATATAGTATTTATAATCCCCTGAGTTATTTGTTCAACACCGCAAAAAAAAAAAAAAAAAAAGATAGTTTGGAAGCATAAGATCTTTTTTAATAATTTAGAACTTTAATATGATAGTGAATTAAAAATATTTATGATTTTTTTAAGTGTCATTTGTAATAAAAATCAAATATTTTATAAAAGGAACAGTTTAATATTCGCGAGAGTAAGTTTTCTAAGTAATATCAAAATACTTTCTAAATAAATTACTTCTTTTAAACATTGCGATCTGTTAATTGATTTCAACTCTTCTCAGTGCACAAAAATTTATGCATTTTCTATAATTGCTTGTTTGAATGAAATCATTAACGTCGTGATGTGTGGATGAATATAAGCTAATTATAAATTTGGAGTATTTAAAGAGTATAATTGATTTTTTTCATAAAAATAACAGCCTTGGATTAATTATAAATATTTGACTGTCTTTTTAAATCATTTTTTAATAATTTGCAATAAAAATTAAAATTTGAAATTCATAAATATTTTACTGTTTTTTTTAAAATATCTTTTAATAATTTACACATAAAAATTAAAATTTGAAGTTCAAAATTAATTAAATTATTATGGAAGCAATTGTGTTTTAAGAACAATTTATAGAAAAAATAAGAAACCCGTTTATAATGACAAAACATTGGGCTTATCACTTTAAGGAATATCACTTTTATAAAAATGTGATATATATGATTGAAATAAATATATTTATTCCCTGAAATTTTATAAATATTTGTACTATGTTCCTATACCCGATGTTAGCTTTAATAGTATTCATTTGTATTTTATTAAAAATAAATGTTTAAAATATAATTTATATATCTTAAATTATAAAATTTATATTTCTATTTTAAATGAATTAAGGAGTAATTTATACCAAATATAACATTTTTACTATAATTTATGAAAACTTATAAGTAAAATATTTCAACATATTAGCATATATGGAAAATTTATAAATATCACAATATATATTGAATATTCTTTCCACTGTTCTACACAACATAATACATTATTGAATGAAAAGTTAGAATAAAAAATTGGAATCAACATTCTTAAAGAAATAAAAATTTAGATTTTTAAACGAATTCAGTAAGCTTCTTTAAGTACCTCTCAAGCTTTATTCTCGTAAGTATTCCACACTCTTTTGTTTGGTGTTATTTGATAGCTGTGAGAGATTTTAATTAAAAACTTTTAACAAAAATTTTAAGCTTAATAAATAACAAAATTGTATTTTTTTCTTTTTTAAATTCTTTTTAAATTGTAAGTATAAAGGGCTAATTATAAAAAGAAACGAGTTGAGTTTAATTTCAGCATAAAAAAAATCAAAGTATCCACATAAAATGTTAGCTTTTCGATTATGTAAAATAAAATGTACACCTTTTCGAAGTAATAATTAATAATTCAATACTGTAACGATTAAAATATAGAAGGTGTAGTAAAACAGATAACGGATAAAAAATAAGGAAGTATATGATTTTAAGAAAATTATTAAATAATATTTATAATGAAAACTAAAATGAAACTATAATTTAAAATCCACGAAAGAAATTTTTATATGCAAGTTATACTTTATGTAACTTTATTACTTTATGACAAAAATTCTAATAGCTTAATAATGAGAAAAAGTAAACAAGTTCAGAACTCATGATTTTGGAAAAGTTTCTCATTTTCTTATTGCCTCAATTGTTCATTTTCAAATTCGATTATTTCGTTTTCGTTTTGAGAAATGTAATTTAAAGGGTCATACTAACTTAGTTTAATAATATTCTTGACTTAGCATATTAACAGGAGACTTAAATCTGATTTAACACAAAGAAATGAAATGGATGTTTTGATACAAAGTATTAGACAGCCTAACAGCTGAAGGTTATTTCAAGGTTTTTTTTAACATTCAGTGCTTCTCCAAAACAATGTGAAAGGAATATTTATTTGCAAGCTGAATCATTACATAAATTTGTGATTAAGGACATAACTACCACTGAGCACAATAGGTATAAGCTGATCCAAGGTAAAAAGACTTCTGAAGATTAGAAATTAAAAACTGCGTAGAAAAATTAAAAATGCATTTGAAAACTTTTCTCTTTTTTCTAATTTTTTTTTGTAAGATAAATAAAAGATAAATATATTTTTTTGCAATGAATAAACTAGCTAGTAGCAAAATAAAACTAATTAGAATACACTCCACTTATAATTTTGGGATAAAAAAATGAAAATATTAATAGTAGATTAACATTTCATGTATATTAAATTCTGTCTTTCATTCCCACTTCTGTTTTTGTTTATTTATTTAATTTTTTTTTATAATTTTTTATATTAAGTCACTCAAATTGTGAAACTGATTTCATGCCGCATTTTATATCAATTCAGAAGCATTATTATTTATTTATTTTATTCAACCTGTTTACATTTATCATATGAAAATTTCATAAAAATAGTAGAAGTTTATGCAGAACTTTTGAATACTAAACGATCTTTTGTGTGTTCTAGGAAGCAATGGTGAAGAGTTTTTCATTTTTCTGTAATTTCTAATATTTTCTTCAAATTGTTGAATGAAATACAGAATGTTATATTTTGAAGCATTAATCTTCAATACGTGAACTAGTTCATAAAAAATAAAATCAGAACCAAAATGAAAAGACTCCACCATTAAATGACGAATGCTAAATAAATCTATAAATCATATATGACACAGTTATTATATTAGAACGTTACAAAACTCCATCTTCAATATGATTATATTAATATGACTATATTAAAAAGTTAAGCAAAATTACAAAATTAGAAAAGATTAATTTTTAACAAATTTCATAGATTATTTCCTGAGATAAAAGGTGAATAGTTAATTTCCTGACCATCAATTCAGTATCTCATCTCAGGATCAAATGCTGGTAATAGTTCGAAATCTAATTTAATCCAATTCACATTCGAATTAGTCTTCGAATTTAAAAAATCACCTTCAAGTTTTAAAATAAATTCAAACTTAATTATTACAAGTTACTCATTTTAATTGACGTGCAATATAATTGTGCCTTTTAAATACGTATACGTATTTGCCCTGAATAAGCCCTGAAAACAATAATAAAGCAAACTATAGTTTGCTTTATTATTGCTTTCAGGTCTTATTTCTGTGAATCAAAGATGTTAGACACCACCCCATTTTTAAATTTTGAGCTAGGTTCAAGTGACGAGCTTGAGATTTATATAAACTAATCTCACTATCCTTGCTTTCATATGTCACAAATAAAGGTAAATTGAAAATCATCATACATAATGCAAGACGATTTTCAATTGGATCAGGTAATTAACTTGCTACTTTATAGATTTATATCGATATTTTATCTTATTCCTTTATAAAACATCTCATTATAATATGCAAGTGAATCATGCAGTTCAACTTCTTCCAGTGATTTTATTAATATAATGTCATGGCCGCATAGAGCTAATGGTCATAGTTTTGTAATCTAAGAGGTTTTGCCACATACATGAATAAATCATATGTATAAACCATTGATATGTCACATTCATTCAGTTTGATCCCAAACAACCATGAAGATCCACATGACATCTAAGAGATATCTCGTAAACATTTTATTGGATATCGTTTTATCTCTGAGATATCCACACAATATCTAAATAACTACGACATATCCAAAGGGTCGCAGCAAATGGATGTCTGATGGATATTTGGATATTATGACATCTAGTGGATGTAGCATGGATAACCTTTAGATATGCGTTAGACATGCATTAGATATCTCAGAGATGTTTTGATATCCATATGCAATTAAATACGATGTCTAGGAGATATCTAAATAAAATCTGATTGGATGTTGTTTGGATATCTTTTATTCTTCTGAACCTTTAAATTTTCCAAAATGTTACAAAAGTGAAATAGTAATGTTGTAATGCTTATAAAATTTTTTCTTTTTTAAGTAAATGATAGTTTTTTTGCAAAATATTTAATTTTTATAAAACACATTTAAAATTAAAATTTTATTATATTGTCCATTTTTTAAAATTATATAGAAGTTTTTTCTCTCACACTTTATTGAAATCATGAAATAAGCAAAATTAAATTTCTAGAAAATATTGCTTATAATTCAAAAATAGTTTTTATAACATTATTTACTTACTGCTAGTTCTCCATTCTTTTTCTACTAATAATAGAAATACTTTTGACATCTACATAAGGAAATTTTTATTTTTGAATGTAAAGATAATTTTGTTTACCTATAGTTTGGTTTGTCGCTCAATGGTCATTTTTTGCACACCATAGCTTATGTTTACACGTGGTAATAACCTTGTATCTAATATCAAAACAGCATCACATGTTTGAATTTTCTTACAATAGATTTTAAAATATTGCAGAAATGATTGAACCCGAAATCATTTTTATATAAACATCAGTATTATAGTTCTATTAAAGAAAATCAAATTCTCTTTTAATAGACCCAGTGTTAAAATATTTTAGGAAAAAACAAATGTGATCTATCCAATCAAAATAATGTACA
Source organism: Latrodectus geometricus (assembly GCA_026290005.1). Taxonomy (NCBI): domain Eukaryota; kingdom Metazoa; phylum Arthropoda; class Arachnida; order Araneae; family Theridiidae; genus Latrodectus; species Latrodectus geometricus. Next base: position 450,691 of record JAPDSC010156941.1, on the reverse strand, counting down.
TAAATATATACATTTTTTCTTTCTTTTTTTGAGTGCTTCAATGACAATTGACCTGAATGATATCAACATACAAATCTAAGTAATCATAAATAAAATTAAACTTTCAAATTAAAAAATTACAGCTAGGTTAAATATGATTTGACATCTTTGTGTATTACTTATTTTTAAAGTGTAGAAAACCTGGGTTTCAAAATGTGTGGTTTGTTTTGCCTTTTGTACTAAAATTTTATGAAAACTGCTAGTTAACATTAAGTATTTCAAACTCAGACACATATATATATATCTCATATGCATTCAAAATATGATTTTTTTAAAGAACGAATTTATTTTTTTTCAAAATGGTAGAAATGAGTCATGTTTATTAACTCCTACTTTAATTACCTCTTCTCCCCCACCCTTCCTCTGATGAAAGAGAAAAAATCAACAAACAGGAAAGTTGCAGTGCAATCAGTTTCATTTTATTACTTTCATCGTATTTACTAATTGAATAATGTTAACGTTAAGAAACATGTTTCTTCTTATTATTATTAATATTGTGTGATCAGTATTACTATGGTATCAACTATTCCTGTTGGTGGAACATTTTCTGTAAATACCAATGAAGATTCAAAGGATCGTATTTTGTTTACACTTCAGGTAGCTGTAAAACAGGTAAGTTCCCCTCTCATACTTACAAATTGTATGGGTCTATGGATTTTGAATTGTTATTTTCATAGTTTCATTTCATTTTGTGAAATAATAAAATCATTATTGATTTTTTTGTAATTGCGTAATTTATCTGCCTGTCATTGTAAATATGGTTATTAATTATCCTAATTTTTAAAACTTTTTAAGTAATATTTAAATATCATAATTTTATTGAATAAAATTGTAATATTCAATATCATAATTTTAAATAATATTATTATTTTATAAATTGCTTAGAAATTTTTTCTTGCTAAGCAAGTAATTCATACTAAGCAAGTTATACTTGCTTAGAAAGAAATACTTTCTAAGCAGTTTATAAAAGAATAACATTATTTAAAATTATGATATTGAATATTTGTAACCAAATGACTGATATTGACAAAACTTTAGAATCTAATTTACTTCAATCAATATATTTTATTTCTTATTAGAAGTGGGCTTCAAGTGATTTTAAAGAATTTAATTATGCTACGAATTGATAAAAATAATACCTTTGATTATTTATGATCAATTAAAGGAGTTATTGTGAGAGTATTCGAGATTATTATTCGAGTAATTTGTAATATTTAAAATCTTAAATTATTAAACAGTCGAACATGAGCAACTCTTGTATCAATAATATTTTGTTTAATTTGTGAGAAGATTACAGTTTTACCGCAAAAATTATTATTTGCTTATTTCTACAATTAATATATTTTTAATTTAATTTCATATTATATTGTCTTGGAAAACACGTTTGACATTGAATGAATTATTTTCTGGTTTAATTACACTCAGATTCATTTAGCAAGGAAGTAATTGTCAAATGTGTATGTTATTCATTTTATGTCAATAGATGCTTTTGTAATTTACCATGGACCAAGAAAAAAATGGTTCCAAATAAAATTATTTTTTACTTTCAATAGAAACTATATATAAAAATATGGTTTTAATTTGATAAACTATTTTATTAAATAAGAGTTCAGTAATATTTATTTTTCTGCTTTTACTCCACAATGTAAATAAAACAAAATTTGATTGAGTATTTCCAAAGAGAAAATATTAATATTTTATTTTTCTTGTTCTCTTAATATACTCTTATTTCTGCATTCAAATCCCAAATGAAGATGTTGATATTAATTATTGCTATTCTTTGACAAAAAGAAAAGAAAAAAAATATTAATATTTTCTTTTTTTGTTTATTACCATAAAAATATTAATTTGATGATAAATAAAATTTTTCACTATCTGTAATCATTTCAAAATGGATATTTTGTACATATTTTTTTTTTTAATAAAATTAATCATAACTCAGAACATTAAAATAGCACTTGAAGAATCAACTATCGTGTATTCGAATTAAGTATATTTTATTAAATCTAAGGTCTTGCTATATATAGATAGTCAGCAAGACAATTATTTTCTCATTTCAATAAGTGCTACAAATTTAAACTTGTAAAATTTGCTGTTTCTTCTTATAATTGAATATAGACCATTGAAATAAATATTTTGAAAGCTGAATATTTCATAACTATTTACTGAACTTACTTTAATTGGCTGAAATTAGTTCCGCTAATAGTTATGAAATTACTCCAACAAAGTTTGAATTTGTAAACATTTGTTTCTTCAAAAATTAAGTTATCATTCAAAAAGAAAAAAGCTACATTTTGCAAAAATTACAATATTTCACATTTTTTTTTTAACTTTGCATTTTTATTTTATACTATAAAATGTGGATTGTCAATATTAAATTTAAATATAATGTTTAACTTTGAAATTTTGAAGTCTGAAGCTTTCATGTTTGTTATTGTTTAGTTAATATTAAAGTTTATGTTACTGTTTAATCTAAAGCTTTTCATCAGCTACTGTTAATGAGTTAATTATATATATATATATATATATATATATATATATATATATGAATAGTTTTTTAATATTTAAGTGTCATTTGGAATATTTTTTCTTGTCTATGATTTTATACCTTTATTATTATAATTGACATATTATAGCATATGTTTTTGTAATAAAATAAATATTATATTTACTACTACAGTTTCTTCTACTTAGAGAAGTTATTGTCTATTATATAAAATTGGAATGTTATCATTGAAATATTGAAAGTATAAAAAAAAATTTTAAAATCCCAAATCCAATTGTAATGTAATTTTTTTTAATTGCTGTCAAAAGTATCATATAATTTAACAATGGTTTGCCATCATAAATACAAAGTAGTTTTTATTCACATAAAATATTTTATATGTAAAATGTATTTTTTCTTTAATCAAGAAGATTAATGAGTGATACCATCAATTTATAAATAATGTATATGGTGAAACATGTAAGTGAAATGTGAAAGAAAGAATCTGTCTATTGTAAAAGAAATTTATTTCTAAAAAATATCTTTTGAAATATAGATTTATTATAATTCTACTTTAAAGAGTTCATAAAAATGTATAGCAGTAAAATTTCATTTTTAAGTAGTTTTTGTTAATTTATATTTGCAAGTAACCTATTATGCTGTTGCAGAGAAATGCTTTCTATTTGTTAAAAGTTATTTTTAACTTATTTTTTTAATAAATTAGTAATATTTTAATCACAAAAACTAAATTCAATTTAAAAAAAAGACTTTCTACATAAATACTTACTTTAGTTAATTTCATTTTTCCTTTATAATTAAAATGTTCAAAAGATTTCTCTAATTTCTACTTTATTTACAACTTTATATACAAGTTATGCTTTATATTTCATATTTGTATGTTATTTTTTTCAATAGATTCAACACTGCTATAGTTTGCAAAGTGAAGGGGATGATTTAACCATTGAAATTGGAGAAGTGAGACAGTTATGTGAAAGTCTCGACAAGACTCTTTTCCATGGGTAATCAAATAAATTACTGTCAATTACAGTTAAAAAAATTCAAAGTATTTTTAGTTTTTTAAAGCTTATTTCATAACTATATTCAAAGTATATATATATATATATCATTAAAATAAATTATTTTTCCACTTTTTCAGAATAAGAATTTTTAGATTTAAATATAAAATTTTGCAAAATTATGACATCTTGCAATTTTTAGTTTAGCATAGTAAAATGTGTTCATAAATATTTTTAAAAATTCAGCATCTAATTTGAGGATTTTTATTTTTTAATTGTGCAAATAAATATTTAAGATTTTATTTTAAAATTTATATCAATAAGCAATTAGTTTTTGTATGTTGTGATTGTTCAAATATTTTATGTTACCTGGGAAACTGTTCTTTTAAAAAAAGTAAAGTAATAATTTTTATTTTTATATTATCTTATAAAATGTAAATTTTTTTATTATTGAAAAAAACTTAATGTATTATTGTCAAAATGTCTTTTTGCATTTCTTATTTTATTTATTACTTTTTGCATTTCTTAGGTTATTTATATTAATTATTAAGTTTTTAAATCATTTATTTCCGCTTTAATAGTCTCAGTTAATTTAGATTTTTAAGGACTAATTTAATTATGACCAATTTTAAAACATCACTATTGCTAACAAAGTGTGTTGTATAAAAATGAGTAATAAGCTTTGATGAAATAATTCTATCAGAGTTCATTTAACTCCTTCAAAAAAGAAGTATAGCATTTTTTTCTCTCCATCAATCAATGATACATTCAATGATTGAATAGAAAAATATTTTATGCAATGCTTCCAGTGATATCTTAAATATACTCAACAGGATTTAATCAATAATTGAATAATATTTTTCTAAGTAATTTCTTATAATTATATCTGTAAAAGAAACAGTACAGGAAATTTTATGTTACATCTATATATTTTTACTAATGATAATCTTTCAAAATTTTATTTTAATATTTCGTGTTAAATAAACTCAGATAAACTTATTATGGTACATATTCTATTCTACTTATACAAATCTTCATATATATCATAAAATTTGTTCCTTTAATAAGTATTATAAAATATTCACAATATTTACTTACGTTATTATTTTTCCTTAATAAAATTTCTGTGTACAAAATATGTAAATTAATATTAATATAAGAAGAGAAATATTATTAATGTTTCATTAAAAATATAAGACCACTTTATTTTTGTACAAGTGTTTTTAATTTAAAATTTTTAAAGCTTTTAGTTTTAATTAATTTTGTTATTTCATAGCCAATTTCACTCATACCTTGTAATGTTTAGTATTTCATTGTATTTTCATATAAATTAGTAATGTCTGCAGAAAACAATTAAATTAAGTATATCTGCCTAACAGTACAATGCATACATTGCACTGTTTTATTTTGATGAGAGCTGCAATTCATTGTGCAGTGATCTCACCAAGGTATTGGAAGTGATGAAAAACAATATGTAACCAATAGTCATAAAAAGGCCTTCAACTGTTCACTGAAATTAGATAGAAGGTGGATAGAATTTTGCATAAATATCTCATTTGGATCCCAAATGTACTTGTGTACAAAAATTGTGATCTGATGACTTTGAAAGGCATAAAATCATATGTAGGTCTGCGGAATGTTAGTATTGTTCTTGAAAAACAACCATGATGTTGAAAACAAACAGTTCATCAATAATATCCAGTAAGTTCTCCTGTGAAAACCAATGTCATGTATCAAAGGTCCCATTTCAGTCCATGTAAACACCCCTCATGACAACCTTTGCCAGTTTGAAGTGTCTTTTGCAGTCATAAACAACTCACCATTTCACATGATTTGTACCTTATACATAATCTTTTATTTTTCATACATCAAATTGAATTTTGACTCATCAATCTAGACAGTATTTTTTAACAACTCAGTGTTCCTTTGGCAATGTTCTTATGCATATTCTAATCAACTACTCTTCTCAGTGCAATCACCTGAATCACTCTCTTAAGATGATGACTATTGTACACCATTGAGAAGATATTATTTTATATGATATGGTGGTTTTATATTGCTATGCATTTCCTTTAAATCACTGGGGGATCTGCTTATTCCTCTTACAATGTTGATCCATTTATTCAGTGTTACAATGTTGGCTAGTTGCTAACAACCTTGATTATCCATAAAGTATTGTTATAACAGTTGACTCTGGCAAAGACAGTTTTATCAGAATCATCATACTGATTATGCATCTTCGACACAGTGATGAATCAAAATACAAATGGCTACTCAAATTCTGAACTGAAATAACCCATTTGTTCTTGATTATTTTGGCAGTGATCAAAGGTACTTATATCTGTTCTCTTACCCATCTCACTTTAAAATGTTATGATTATTAGTAGTAATTTTCTCTTGTTTAACCAATGATAATGTTATTTGGAAATCATTTCTAAATTTTGACACAACTTCTAATTTAATTGCTCTTCTATATATCTTTTATTTTTTTTCTCTACTTTTCAAATTTGATGTGTTTAGAGTTACGTTACGTTACGATGTTCTGTTATGTAAATCAAATAATTCCACATTTCTATTATATGTATATTTATGTTATTACACTGTATATTTCTTTATAATCTATTTTTTATCTAATTATAAATGAAATAAAAAACAGTTTTTGCTGTTTTAGTTGTACTGCAAATAGTTGCCAACTATCATATATTATATCTATGGTGTTTTATTGCAATTTTACTATATTTGAATTGAGAACTAATCAAATTTTTTATCAATTTAATTGTTTTTTTTTAATATTTTTAATCAATGCATGTACATTATTTTATTGAAAATACTTTTGTAATATTTTTAAATAAAGTATTTATGTATGGAAAGCATGCTATTTATTATTTACTATTTTAGTTTAAAATGTTACGAAAAAGGATATTGGTCATTTGTAAAAGAATTTACACACAGCTGCACAGTCGATTTCCTCCGTAAGTTGAAAAATATGCCTACAGAGGTACAATGTGGCCGAGCATGGCTGTGTTTAGCATTGAAAGAAGCAAGTTTAGAAAGTTATTTCCGTTCTTTCACTCAGAATGGAAAAATAATAAAGAAATATTACAAATCCCTTGCTTTGTTATGTGATGAACAGGTAATTTATAAATATTCTTTACTTTTTGTTTATTGTTATTTCAATAATGTCAGTTATTGTTACATGTGTATACATGCTTATATATCATAATAATATTGTTTATTTAATTTATTATTTATCTATAGCTGAAATCTTATTCAATTATTCTCCTGCCTTAGATTTTTCACGTATTCATTTATTTTACTGACAAATTTTAAAAGGATTTTGCTTGTTTTCATATTTTGGTTTCAATGGTTTGTAATATTTATTTTAAAGATTTTTGTTTTTCAGAGAATGCAGTTGATATTAATGCTTATGGCTGGCCTGGAAAATGTACCAATTGACCTTGATGTTGTATGTAAAAGTTATGTTTTACTTCTAAATTTTTTGTTTATTAGAATTATTTCTTAAAAATTTATTTTTGTTTTGCAGAAAAAAATTCAATTTGGAAGTGGTTTATCTTTTTTTGAAGGATATAATTCTTTTTCAATGACTAAGAACTATACAAATTCTGAAGTATGTTAGATATTTTACATTATTATTGTAGAGATGTTTAATGATCAGCTATAATTTTATAATTTTTAAAATTGGAAATTTCTGATTTTAAAGATTAATTATTTTATGGAAATATAATTGACTTACTTAACACTTGATACATTACATAATTTGGAATTCTATCTATGCATTTCTGCATTGTTTGATATTATATGTCTAGAAAAAGTGTGATGTGTAAATTACATTGTACTTAAATGAACATATATATAATATATATAATTATGTGATTACCAATTGATAAAATTTGTATTTTTCTATTTTAAATATAGAATTCAAAACACCCATCCAATTTTAACTCGGCTGAATTGAATTCCGAACTTTTACCCTGTGATAATGCTGCTGAAGTTACAATTGATTTTGTTGGGACTACCAATAAATATTTGTCTAACGTACAAGATCTGAATACTCCTACTGAGTTGCACAAAACTAGGCTAAATAAACTAGACACTCCTGCAGACAGAGTCATGCCAACAGAAGAGTTTGAAATGATATCACATTACATCAATATAGATGCTGACAGTGAAATGTCAGAGTCTACTGAGGGCATAGAAGTTGTAAGAACTAAAGTTGTCAGAAGGGTCAAAAAGGCTAAGCCTGAAAACTTAACAAGCTCTGATATTTCAAGTTCTGAATCTAAAGGTCAATCCTCTACTGAATCTATTACTTCTCTTGAAAATCGGTTGAGCAAAGTTACAATGGATTCAGGTTTGTGTTTAGAAACTCCTTGTTCCTCTGAAAATGATCTATCAGATGATGCAAAAAGTACTGATGGGCAGCAGACATCTTTTCAATTTCAACAAGATATTAATGTAACTTTCTCCACACCTAAAAAATCTTCCTCTGAGCCAGTAGTTCCTAATTCTGAAACACTGAATGAAACATCTTTTACAGAAGAACGTGGTGCTCCTGAAGGACAAGAAGATCCAGCTAAGAATGCACATTGCAATGACGGTTCTTTAAATTTCTCTGTTGACACAACTTGTAGATTACCATTGCAGATGGATGATGAAGGCAAAAACAGTAATGAAGAATTAGAGGAAGAAGAAATATCAATCTATGATTTACATAAATTGTCACCTGCTAAATCATGTGATGATTTTTCAGTTGATGAAAGTTTATCAAATAATTCTGTACTAACAAAAGCAAGCTTATCAGGAGAACTTCCAGTCCTAACAAAAAAAGTAGATATTGTTCAAGCAGAGATGGCAAGATTGGCCTCAGAAGCTCCTGAGATTTTAAATTTAAGGTAATTTATTTTTTGTCAAATGAATCTGAATTCATATTTATTTTTCTGTTTATTAAAAAAGTTTATTATTCTTTCTAAGTTTACTAATTTTGTTCTCCATTGCCTTTAAATCTTTTCTGTATTTTGAGTTGACACACAATTAGGAGATATTTTTAAACATTATTGATAATATATAATTTGATTATTTTGTAAAGTGAGATTGTTTAAATTCCTGTTAATATTTTTTTAATAAAATATGAAAATTAATAGTTTTTTTTAATAGAAACATTTAAATAAATTTATTCACACTTTTAAAATCCATAAAATTATGTGACTAGTATCAATGTTTTAAACTGGAAGAAATTGGCATTTATTTTATATCAAGGATTTACTTGCAAATAAATGATTGATTATAATTAATACAAAATATTAGTTATAAAATTAATATTAAAATCTAAATATTATTTAAATGATTTATAACTTTTCTCAAAAATTATATTGAAAATAAACTAGTAGAATTTTATTTAGTCAAGTAGCTTCTTTTTCATTTCTTACTTCTCCATTAAAATTCTTTGTAATCTGAATTTTACTCATTTTTTTAATAATCCCTGAAGATTTTATTTTAATGCATGATAAGAGTCTTAATATCTTATAATATTTTCATTCTTCCTGTGTAATCTATCTTTTCTTTCTTTTTCTCTTATAATATCCTTTTTGTGGAATGCAGTGGTTCTGAAAGTAAACAGTAAGTATTAGACTCTTAAAAGTAATCTTTAACTGTAGAAAATAGCAATGGAAATTTTGTAAAATGTGTTAAATTATTAAATTTAATAATGTGTTATTTATTAGATATTTGCATAATATTCAATTTTATAATATTGAGTATTTAACAATATTCTGCAATATTAATTATTTTTTAATTTATAAAAATGTTTAAGTTATTTTGAAAAAGATGTATCCCACACCTTTTTTTTAAATTTTTGTATTTTTTCTACACATTTAAATGAGAAACTTGCAATATTAGCACAAAAAGTTAAAATATAAATTATGTATAAAATGTTGTGTCACAATGAGTTCAATTTACTCTTTTTAGAGAACAAGTGTTATACAATATTATAATATTCATTCAATAAAAGTACACATAATACTTAATAGAAGCTTCAATTCTTATCAAGAAATTTTATATTCACTATTGAAACAATTTTAATAATATTCCTTTCTTACTGTTATTATTTATACTGTGGTTTTTTCATTGTGTTATTTGTCTTAACGTGTTTCAAATATTTTCATAAAAAAATTCAAATTTCAAAGTTTATTCACATTTTCTGATAATATATATGTATTTTTGAACTACTTTTATTCTTTTTTGTGGTTATTCATCTGATTTATTAATATTGGTTTTAAACAGACACATTCATATTCAGTGATATTTTATCTAACTTGATAGTGAAAGGTTTTATTTTAAGTTATTAAGAGTAGTATTGTTTTTGAATTAATCACAGTAATTTTTACTTTGTTTTGTTTTGTTAAGAAAATTATTTAAGCGTATTATTTTTCAGGTATAGTTTTTATTTTATATTATGATTTCAAAAATTTTAATAGAAAGCAGTTGTATATTAATTATTTTAGTTTTTTTTATCTATTGAATATATATATTTGATTGTATGTTTAATAAAAATATTATATATTTTGAAAAATTTATACTATGTTTTTACATAAAATATCACATTTGTTCCAATATATGTTATTTAGTTATATGGTATTTTTTAGTTAAGATTTCATAAACATAAAGAATTCAACTACAATGTTGTTATGAATTTATAAACATTTGTATTTGTTTTGAAATATCTCAGACAGTTAAAAAATATTTAGAATTTAGGCGAAAATTGTGCAATTAAGGTGTATTCTACATTAAAGAAGGTATTTCTAAAGATTTGGTGATTTTCTTGGCAAGGAATGAATGCTTTTGGAAAAATCCATCATCAAAGCTCTAGAACACATATTAAGTGAGATAGCATAGAAGCTTCCAGAACATTGGCAAAACTCATTTCATAGATTCTCACGCCAAGTCAGGTATAAATACCACCGCCCAACATAGAAGCAGTTAATTAGTAAAGACTATCAGTCTTGTATATAGAAGCTGTTGTCTGGCTGAGGTATTTGAGATTTCTGTGATTGGAAGCTGTTCCCTGTTGTATTAACTGATTTGGAACTATGTAATTGTGATTTCTACTATTGGAATTTCTGTAGTCTGTCGAATTTACTAGGAATAGAAGTCTTGTGATTTGTTGCTGTATTAGTTTGTATCTGTTTGATGCTGTATTAGCTGATTTGGAGCTGTCTAATAGTGATTTCTACTGTTGGAATTTTCTGTAACCTGTTGAATTTACTACGAATTAAATACTTGAGATTTTTAAGTGTTAAATTGTTTTATTGACTCTCAATCAACATGAACCCTGAAGCAGTGCAATATTGAAATGTGAGTTTTATTTTTTTTAATGTTTCTTAAGATTTTATTTTTGATTTAAATATATTTTTAAAGCTCATTTAAAAAAAGTTGAAACAAACAAATTTCATTAATTTTTTTCTATTAAGGATAGTAAAAGAAAATATAAATCTTCATAATTAGGAAAAGTTATCTTTCAACATCTGTCTATTTGTATCTTTTTCAGACAAATCTGTTTTTAGATTTTTGAATTAATACTTAGGGAATTTAAGAGCTCAAAGAATGTTCAGATGTGAAATAATTACAAAACAGATTTTAATTTTTCTGTGAAGGTTTTATTTTTAAATTCAATTTTTAATATGCTAATGATTCTAGGTAAAATTTACTTTAATTTCTTGTATTTCATCTTTATTTATGTCAATTTTCTTTGAATTATTTTTTATGCATCTATCAGCCACCCCTGAGATACCCACTTCTCTTGAATTCATCTTTTTTATGTTATGATTAAGCTATTCATCCTTTTCATATATTACATCATTTGTTTTTATACAAGTTGTATAATTAAGAGTAAGAATTCTGCATCATAAATTTGTTAACCTTTAGATTTTGTTCTTAATGGTTATTTTGCTATTTATTTATTGCTTCTTAAAAAAATGAGTAGCCATTTCCTTTTTTCATGTTTCATCTTTAGATTTCAAAGTTGTTTATCTCTTGAATATTTAGCTGATTACAAAAGTTTTGATATTAATTGCAGCAAAAATGCTTTCTTTGTTACTTAATGCCGATAACATTGTTTTAAATGCATTGATTGCAAATTTTCATTCTTCATTTAATATCAGAATTGAAAAAAAAATTGTTATATCATTCTAAACTTGATGTTGAGATGTGATAGTAGCATTTTACAAAAATTATCATTCATGGATTTATTTTTTGCTTTCAAGTTATGAGGAAGTTATTTGTAACCTTTTTTGACTAGACTCTTCTCCTTTTTATCCAATATTCTTATCTTCTCAGCTGTCTTGTGGGGTGTTGAAAATATGTGTATTAATGTATTTTCATTTTTTTTTTTAAATTTCATGCTCATTGATTTTGTTTTTCAACTCTCTTTTTTGTCTTCTCAACATTTCTACTTTTTTCGTCTAAAACAAAAGTGGCATGATATTCCTTATAGAGGCCAAATGCTACTACACCCATTTCTGTTTTCATAACCAAGAGCATTGAGACTCAAAGGATATGTTAAGTGATCAGCCTAATGAGAAACCACCAGTGTTCATTCCTCAACTATGTTTAGTACTCAATTTTATTAATGCACTGAAAGGATGAAAGGCAGGGTTGACCTTGCCAGATCTTGGATTGAACCTTGGTCCCGTGCCTTGGGAGTGCAAATTGCTACATTTGTACTACCTGGCTTCTCTTTTTTCATCTGTGTTTGTTAAAAGAAATGCTGAGGAATCTCCTGAATTTCTTGCAACAAATTAATATAGCTCATTTTCTGTGAAAAATTTGCTAAGAAAGTAACATATGTCCCGCCCCCCAAAAAGCCATTATACTAACATTTATATATACCTTAATTAAAATGAAAATTTAAATGTACTGAAATTGAATTTTTTTCAAAAAATCAGTTTAGGAAGTCAGAAAAATTCAAAAATAAAATGTGTTAGTTTATGTAAAATTATATAAAATGTTACAACTATAGCTACTTAATATCATTCTTTGCCCTCCCTAGGCCAATTGTTCATATATTATCTTACTTTCTAATACAATGTAAAAACCAAAAAAAGAAAAGTTGCTATCAATCTCCTTTAATATGACTGTTGGTCTCAGTCTAATTAATTTTAATTTGCCAAAGTTACTTATACAAAACCAAGCATTTAGTTTGGAACAAGTAAGGAAATTCTGTCCATGGGTAGAATAATTCTGACATAAAGAAGAAGTTACAATCATAATTCTATTTAAGTGTTGCCAGAGGTAAGCTACAACTCACCAGTCTTGTTTCATTAATCAGTAACTATTTTCTTTATCATTTTCATTTGGGAAAAATCTTTTTTTCAAGGAAAACTATTCATTTATCTCAGCAACCTTTAAATGATTAGCTATGAAAGTACATGCAAGGAGTCGTTTACTAATTCTGAACAAATAAAATCTTTTGCATATTTCATTAGGGCTGTCAAAAAATGTACTTAAGATGATTATTTGACTTAAAATGTTTAATATTTTTATAACAGGTTTATATAAAAGCTCTTATAGTAACTTTTTTTTTCATGAGACATGTAGGTAGTTAAAATTGCGATAAGATAAGTGTTCAATATTAATTTAAAGTTGCATTATTGTATTAGGAATAGATTTTACTGATCCAATAATCAGTGTACAATTTGAATGGCATGAAGTTTGATAGAGCATTATAATAAGATGTAATTAAAAATTCTGGATTGCAAAAATAGGTGTAACAAATTATTTGAAAGGACATCCTAAGATGCACCTCAGGTAGCCCAAGGAACACTTTATTTAGAGCACTCTCTTTTATCGTTTTTGTTTGGTTTTTTCAATTTAATTTGAAGTTAGTAAAAAATTTTATTTACCAAGGTAATTACTGTTTGCAATAAGGGTTAATTTCTAAAATAGACTAGTAGAGTGTTGTTAATTGCTTATGATAAAAAGCGGGATGTAAGTTTTCTTAGATATTATATTGTAGAAAATTGATTAATATTTTATTATGATTTGAATAGTTATCAAGTTTGATCAATGCTTTATTTAATGGCATCTTTAAGTTCTAGATATCTGAATTCAGACCACAGGACAAAGTTATTTGTATATAATAAAACATAAATATCCTGCAAGTGAAGTTTCTTGAGCACATCATGTTAATTAGAAAAGAGGCTTAAAACTTTGTCTGTTTTTATTTGGATTTAACTTATTATATCTTATACATCTTTGGCTGAGGAAGAATTTAATCCTGTTGAAACAGTTAGTTGCATCTAGATTTTGTATTTAGGTAATTTTGAGTAATATGTCTCTTTAGAGTCAGTAAAAGTATATTTAAAATCTGTAGTACTTCTGTTGTATATGACTTTCCTCTGAGATTTTTCTATGCAAAACTGAAAACTATTAGACCATTTTCTCAGCATTTAACAAAAAAAGAGCAGGTTTAAAATTGCCATCAAGTTTCGGTTTTATCTCATTCTTGAGTAGGAAGATTCACATCATTCTTTCTAAGTATTATTAAAATTGTCAACTCATGCCTTCTTCATAAAATGTAAAACTAAAATTTTACTGTTGAAATCCAGAAAAATAAATAGTTATATTTCATCAGGTGACTATAATATAAAGTGTTATAACTTAAGCCTTAAATCCATTGTAGAAGATCTACAAAATAACTTATATAATTTATTATTGAACTTTACGAAGGCCACATTATTCTACATGATCTTCTGATGAGGAAAAGTGTGTGTAAAGTTATTTGTTAATTTTTTTGGTGAAAATGTTAGTATAATCTCTGAGAAATATGTATGAGAATCTGGTTATGAAAAAGATTGACATGATTACTGACACATAAAAATGATTTTTAGGCTTTTGAAAGAAGTTATTTACACTGGTCAAAAAAAATGCTTAAATGAATAAATCATAATTCATCTGGACAAAGGTTTTAGCTCATCTTTATAAATTGAATATAAATAAATCACTTAAAGCAAATATGTGCCATATGATAAATTATTTAAGTCTACCAATGTATGATAAAGTCTATTACTTTGTGAATGATAAATTATAATGTGGGTGGAAACCTGAAAACTAAATATTCCTCAAAATGAAGCCCTTTAATTAGTTTCCTTAAATGTTTTCAGTGTTCACAATCATATACCAAAGCTGTGTTCCATTCCTGTATTATTTTCTGTATGTAACATTACATACAATTGCCATGTATTTCATGCAGCATAATTTTGATTTGTTTCATCTTAAAAGGAGTCACATTCTTTATAATTAACAATAACTTTCTTTTTTATAAAAAGAGTGTATTAAGGAAAGATGTTAGTAATATTAAATTGATTAACAACTAACAAATTTAATGTGTAAGATATTAAATTTGATTTATACTTTCATTTTGTTGTACTTTCAACTTGAAAAATTTTTGTATAAAAATCTATGCTGTCAATTAATTTTTAAATAATTAATACTCAAAGTTTTGAAAATAAATCCTGTTTTTAATATGATTCTTCTTCCAAATTTTTTTTTCAAGTAAAAGAGTAATCCGAACATTTCTTGTACAAATTTTTAACAAAATAATGAATTCTTTCAGGGTAACTAATAATATTCTTCTGTATTTTCTGGTTGAAATCTTTGAACATGAAGATGAACAGTTTTATAAGGTAAAAGAATTTTAATTCAATTAACTTTGTTAAAATAAATTTGCATAATATTAAACATGCAATTTATTTTTATTTTAGCTCTATTCTGGATATTCAAATTTTTCTGAAGGATTTTCCCAAAGAATATATCTGCTATTATCAAACAAAAGTGTCTATTTGATACAACCTGGTAATGAGGTTCAAAAATTTTTTAAATGTGGTAGCATCCGATACAGCAGTATTAATTACATTATTGTAAGTATATTTCTTTATTTTAAATATAATTTTTCCTTGGATCTTTTTAAAGTTTCTTCATAACTAATTCATTATTTAATAAATGTATTTTAATTTTCATGTTTTAAATAATTTTTTAATGCATTATAGAGTTGAATATTAATGTATTCCCCTACCCGTAAAATTAGGTGCATTTGAACTATCAAGGGTTTAAAATAGTTTCAAGAGATGAAGATTCTTTGTCATTTTACACAGCTGATGCAGAGTTAACCAGGTATGATTTCTATTTTATTGAAAATTATGTATTTCCTAAAATTGAAATTGTATCTGTGGAATTATTTTTGTATGCTTCTGAATGTATTATAAAAAGTTGACTAAAAAATTAGTAAGATCCTAATTTTGAAAAAATGGAAATAATACCATTTACCTTGCAGTATATTTTAATTTTTCAGTTATGAGTTTTTTTGAGCTTTTTGAATAATTTTATTTTTTTTCTAAATCGATAAGTATGATTTTAACAATATAAATTTCTTGAATCATTACTAACATTCATTTCCAATTTTAATATATGTATATGTATAGAAAAATAAACATTTAAAAAGGAAACTTGTTATTTTTGCTCTGTTAATATAATAATTGAAAGTTGAAAATGCTTAGAATTTATTGAAATTAAATTCATTTTATGTTGTTATTTTTTATCTGTCAAAGCAACATTTTATTGTGAGCAATAAAAATTAATAATTTGATAGAATTTATATATATCTATGTGTGTGTGTGAGAGAGAATATTTGCTTCAATTATTCATCATTTACTACAGTATTTTGTGTTTTGCTGTCATTTTAAGTGTATCATAACTTTTTTGAAGAACGTAATATGTTTTCTTTTTTATTTTAGGGATATACTTTCAAATTTAGAATTAGGAATCCGAAAGTTTATTCCTAAGTTACCTCTCCCATCTGTGTTTACTAATGCAGAAACTCAAATTTTCCTTTTATCAAAGTTTCTTGCCTCAGAATTAAATTGTGATGTATGTTTTTTGAAGTTATACTATTAAGTATTTCATTTGAAATTTTACTTAAAATTTTTCATTTGAAAATTTTTGCTATTTACAGTTTATGAAATCAGTTATATAAAAGCTGTTTTCTGATGAATGCTTTCAGTTAGTAAATTTTAGGGTAAAAAAAAAAAAATTATCAAATTATTTAAATATACAAATATCATGTCAAATTTTATATTTGAAATCGCCACAACTAAAAAATTTAGATTTTCTTGTGATATTTTTATTTTAGGATTTCATTCTAAAGTAAAAATAACTATTCAATAAATTACAATTTTTTCTTAATATTGTCTTGTAATTAATTGTGTTCAGTACTTTTAGAAAATAGCTTTTGTTCATTAAAATTTAGTAGATATACAAATTTATTATATGAGATTTTTCAGATAATTACTAGAAATAAAAGCATTATTTTATAAATAAATTGGAGCTAAACAATAGAATCTATGCTTATTGTGAAGTATGTGAAGAGTCATTTTTATCATAGTTTTCAAAGTATTTGATAACAACCTTAATGTGACTTTGCTTAAGGCATTAAAAATGTACACCATTTTTATAAGAATATTAGAATATTTAAGCTTCATATCCCTTTTTAGTTTGCCATATGATAGAAATCCTTTAATGGACTTAGAAACTTATGAGCTTCAGAATCTTATAAGCAAAAATGTATTAGATTCAAATCTGGGGAATAATAGACATGTCATACCTATAATGCTTAAACATACATCACCTCTTAATGTTTTGGGTAATCAAGTGATGTGAATAATGTTATGTTTTCTTAAATTTTATTATACAAGAATTCAAATGTATTTGGTGTTCAGTGCAGAATGTATCTTGCATATAGTCGTTCTATATGATGTTTGATGTATAACAGTGTGAACTATAATTGTAAGATGATTCTAAAACATTTGCATGCATTCTTAAGAAGTAAGACTACTCTAAAAATACTGGTCTAATAACTATTGGCGTAGATAAAATTTTCCTTCATTGCTATATGCTTGAGTGTAATTATGATAGTTGAAAAATGTTATTTCGATGAATACCTACTGATTTATAATGTAAGCAATCAAGTTACAATTTTTGTATAAATATAAATAAGTATGTTCACGAAAAATAAAATATATCATTTTAAGTAAAATTTTATAATTAATTAGAATTGGTCTTTTTGTTGAATTGTCATTAGGAATACTTCTGTTTTTAAGAATTGTATCAAAAATTTAGAATTTGCATAAAAATTTAGATTCAAGAATCAGTTGAATTATGAGAAATAATTGTTAAAAAAAATATTAATATCAGTAGACTTCTATCTGTTTCTTTTTGTAAGTTATCATTATAATCTTATTTTATTTATTATTGAGTAAAGATGGTAATTTTATGATATGTAGGAATCAAATATAGCTGACAAAGTAACATGTGAAAATTTAAAAAAGGCATGAATATTGACATATGAAGAATGGCATAAAACATTTTATTGGGTAGTATGTCATTACTTGAATAAAATATATTTTTTAATGAATTTCAATGCCTTAAAAATTTATTTAAATTAAGAATGGCCGTAAATAATTTATCTGATCTCATTGTAACTTAAGATCATATGTAATAGAAGTACAATAAATGGGCAATATATATGATAGAGGGTCAAATTCTATATTTAATTTTAGTCATTATTGTTCATTCATAGTAATATTTTTGTTCATTTATCACAGTTTTTGTTCATTTATCATATATTCTCTACATACAAAATCTATGACAAACCCACAATGTTGTCAGATTAGCAATTTCTGATGTATATTGGTATTCTACTTTCTATATTGATTTTTTTTATCAATGTTTGGAACTTTAAATTTTAAAAATTTGTCTTTCTTTCCATTATATTTTTGAATATGTGATTTATATTAAAAAAGATCTTGAAAGACAAAAGTCTTTGAAGTATATATTGGGTTGGGGAAAAAGCAATCCATTATTTTTTCGGTAGACGTCTGTAGTGATCGATATCTCGTGAGGTATCTATCAAACAATTTCAGATTTATGCTCGTTGGAAAGGTGACATTTGACACTAAAATATCCTCTTGCGGTTTTTTGTTTGATTAATTCAGTTACGAGTACAAGGTCTTAAAAATAGAAGACAACAAACAGAAAATTCGATACATTTTCGTTTTTCTTTTGTAACGGCAAAAAAGATAGCCGGGTGGCTAAAATTGTAAAAGGTGTTTATTGTCCTATATAAGACTGTAACAACCAGTTATGTACAATTTTTGTTTCGTCGATTCCGTTCGGCATTTTTGATGTTACAGATGCACCTCGCATGTGGATACAGCCTCGTCAAAATGTCTATAAAATATCAAAAATGATCGAAATTAACTGCATGTCAGCAGTCATAACGCGCAAGACCTAAAAATCTACATGAAAGCTGTTTTAAACCTTTTTACAAAGTGAATCCAAAAGAAGTTACATAAAGTTCACGTAAAAATAATGGATTTCTTTTTCCCCAACCTAATATATATATATAGTTACAAAAACCTTGAATTGTGGCATGTACTATATGGTTTTCAAAATTTAATTTACAATCTATGTATTCATATAATATAAAAAAATATTTGATTTATATATATACTTCAAACAACATTAAATTTTTCAGTCGTGATATGTCTTTCCTGTTTGTAAGTTATCTAGTCTAATATAGTAATGTAATTTACACTACTTTTAATTTCAACATGTATAGATTAATTATTATAATTTAAATTATTTAAATTATTACTTTGGTTTATAATAATATGGGAATACCTTTATTTTGTTTGAGATTAGAGAAAATTCAAAAACTCGAAACCATGAGATTATGGTGGTCCACTCAGGAATTTATAATTTTTATGGCTATTAGTACATGCTTTATTGGAGGTCCTATATAGAATACTTTTTTTGTATACAATAATAATTTTTTGATTGTCTGTCCCTCATTGTTATTTTTAAAAATTTTTTAGTTTAATTTATTAAATATTTTTTAAAGCCATTGTTAAATGCAAGCTAATTTATTCTATATTTGTTTTTTAAATGTGAAGTTTTAATTTCATAAATTGTTTTTTTTAATTGAATATTCTTACAGAAATCTAAGATAGTCATGCATCATTATGTGTTGGCAAGATGGGAAGATTATACTTTCACAAATGTTACACCATCAGGTCCCATTTATCAAGATTATCTTATGTATCGGCACAAATTTGTGAAGGAAAATAAAGCTACTCCCTGGAAACCTGCATATTTTCTATTAAAGTAATCCTTATGTTTGAGATAACATTTATTTTCATTCTTAAGACTTCCTTTCTTTCTGAAATTAATATTGTTAATTTAAAATTCTTTTGAGTATTAATGATAAACTTTACTTTATAATTTTTATAACTTATTAATATCTTATATAAATTTAGTCTCTTGAGTCAATAAAACTGAGTACCAAGCATGCTTAGGAACTAAGCACTTGGGGTTTTGTGTTAAACTGAGCACCTAACTGAGACCCAAGTTTCGCACTCCAAAGCTCTTGATAAACAGATATGATCTCTGTAGTCCCATATGTTATGATATTAAAGTTAATTTATATAAATTTAAGGTATATTTTACTGAGATATATAATAATAATTGGTGATTTTAAGATAATTATACAGTAATATTTTTAACTTCTTGTTACATTATTGTTATATAATTTATTTTTTATACTAGAATAAATATTTTAGATTATAATGAAAACTAATTAATGGAATGCATTATTCCTGTTAATCTTAAACTCTAAATGAGATAAATTGATTCATAAGAAATATATTTTGATTTTGTTAATTTATCAATATTAAGGTGCTTAAATATTAATTATGAATCCATTAAATGGATAAAAAATATGAAATAGGTAAAATGCTTTTGGTCTACATTGCATTATTCTTAGAAAGTGTATATTGTGTCAAATCATTTATTTATATTAAGTTATATTAAAAATTAATTGGTGTACTAGTAACTGGATGTAAGCTAACTAACATTACAGTTCTCTATCCAGAAACAGATAACTCAAAACATTTTATTAAAATAAGACAAATTTCTTAAAATATCCATAAGTAGGGTAATGCTATTGTGTCATTGATTGTAAGCCAAATATTTAATTTTGCTTCTAAAATCCATTATGTTTTTTAATATTGAATATTTTGAATTAAAACTTGATGCAAATTGAAACTGTACAGGGTTTTTTTAATCTGTGACATTAAAACATTGTAGCAACTGAGCCAGTAATCCAAATTACATGAAATTTCACCAGCATGCTCCTAAATAAATAGGATTTTTTTGTGATTTAAAAAACTTCAAGTTTTACAAATAGATGGGCCTGCATGTGCAGTAAATGTAATACATTGGCACACATATTAAGGACTTACAGAAGGAACATTTAGAAATAATTAGATTATATATCACAACTTTCCGAAAGTCCTAATCTCATTCCCTGTATATTTTGGGTCTCCTGGTACCCAGGGAAATACTGTGTATTATGGTCATATTCAAACTTTGTTGAGATGAACATATGCATTGTTCACCAGATTCATATCATCTAGATTTATGTTCTTCACTCTTTTATGAAACATTTTCACATTTCCATATTGTAACTCAGCACAGTAGACAGAGCATAGAATATTTTGTGATTTTATTTTGCACTAAGTATTATGTGTTGTAATGCACTATGTATTTTTATTTCATTATGCTTCTGCAATGATGTTTGCAGTTCAGTTTTCCCTGTTGCTCTCCTCTGTGTTTCAGAAAAAAGATGTGTGTTATAATGATATCTTTTTATCAAAGCACAGCCCATTGTTTTTCTCCCATTGATAATAATGTTTTTATTAACTTACAGCACAATCTATCTGTGCAATTTAAAGTTTGTTTAATCATGCCTTATCAATTTGCATTGCTCAAGGAGCATATTTGTAAAATTTCAAATCCTTTGTATCAGTATTCTTTTATTACAGAGATTTAATTTTACAATTGTTTCCAGAAAATCACCATGTAGGTTACTTATTATCACTTTTTACTATTAACATGCTATTTATGTGATTTAATAAAACATAACTAGTCATTATTAAAATAAAATAATTTGAATTTTGAATATTAACAAAAACAGTTGGTAATTGAAAAATTGGGGAAATATTTTTTAACCAGATAGCTTACACTTAGAAACATCATTAATGCTTCTATATTATTTATTTAATTTTTTATTATTTTTTTGAAAATATACATTTAGCAAGAGCTATGCACTTTATGCTGTAACATTTTAAATTAAAGTTTTATTTCTCCAGAAAGTACCAAAATGTACCTTTCTTAACAATTTTTTCCAAGAATCAATAATTTTTCAATATTGTGGCTTACATTAAAAGAAATGGCTTTTTGTAATATATATGCTATTGTAAAAATAATTATTACAATTGAAAAAAACCCATAGCATGTTACTTAACATGTTTCTATCTTTAAATGTTTGTTTAATTTAAGCGTGATGCAAATACTTTGTTTCTAACTGCATAATCATACATGTTAAACATTTAAATACTAAATCTAAACTACATAAAAAATTTATAATATACAAAACAAACATTACCTGTTTTTTTTATACAGTATTTACTTTTCTTATTAAAGATTACCTTCATAAATCATACTTTCTAATTTCAAATATTTTGTATTATGCATTTTGTATTGAATTTTTCCTATTAGTTTTAAAGTTACACATTTTTGTACACATTTTTTTTTGTTCTATTATCTGTGGGACCTATGTTGCTTTTATGAGTATGTAATTTAGACTATTAATTTATGACAAAAGCATCGTACAAAATGTTTGTAAATTCATTAATCACGTAGATCTATCATGATTAACAAATTTACAAATTGTTATCAATGTTTTATTTTGAAAAAATACTATATTATTTTATAACTATGCATTTAAAAATATTACTAATATGAATTTTTTATTATTTGTTTTCTATAATTATTTGTTTATTTTACATTAATAAATAATTCATAATTATTTAATGGATGAAATTATTTTTCTCAGAGGTGGTGTACTATATTGTATGGAAAGTGAAAAAAGCAAACCGCTATTTTTTATACAAATGTGGTATGTGTTAATTTATTTGGTACTTTATATTCAAGTATTGTAATTTATTTTTAGTTATTTTTGATATTAAAATGTCTGGTAATATTAATAAATTATACCAGATTTAATCTGTTACTTAAAATTTCTATCATTTGGTAGAATTTAACTGAAAATGTGAAGACTAATTGCATTGTTATAAATAACATTAATTTTCAGTATCAATATTTGAAAATAAATGTTACATATTGCAATGCAATGACAGCAGAGATATCAACTGCTGCTAGTTACTCTAGTAAAGTATCCCTCTAAAAATTTCTGTATAACATACTGTATGCTTTAAGTTATTTTCTTGCTTTTATGCTTTAAGTTATATGTAATGCACATATATTGTAATATTTTCTATAACTTACTTTTTTGTTTTTATTACATCATATTTTTAATTTATAAATTTAAGTAATTTAATTTATATGATAGTTACTTTTTATTGAAAATAATTTTTTAACTAATAACAATTTAAAATAAATGACATGCTAATGTATGGTTTTTAGTTTTTTAGCTGTTAATTTTCAGAAAACTTTGACAAACTTAATTATTAAACTGAATAAAAAATCTTTCAGATATTTTTTTCCCAATTTTTATTGAATTTTGAAAATGAAATAATTCAAAATAATGAATAAATAATTTTAGGAAGAATAAAAGTGATTGTTTTCACTTTTTCTTCATTTGATTATGCATTTTAAATTTGTTTATGTGCAACATATGTAATTTAAGCAGCAATCACATGAACAATTATACTAATACAGGAAATAATATTATATTTTGTCGGGTTTTCTAGATGCAGTAAAATTATTGCAAATCAAGTTTTAATGTCACTTTTAACTTTTAAATTAAAATGAATAAATAAATTTATATTTTCAATAATCTTATGAATAAATAGTTTGAATAGGGGTTATTAATGTATTAAGAATTTTCTGTATCTTCTATTCTATTAATTTATGAAATCATTTTGTGAAATGTTTGTTTCAAATTTATGCCTAATTACTTTTTATTTCTTAGTTTTAAATTGAACTGTTATGAATAAAATAAAAATATCTTTTTTTAAGTCCAATTTTGATGGTTATCCTATCCAATTTAGATATTTAATAATTACATATTTAATGTGAATGCTAAATTTAATAAATTTTATTATTTTAATTATTATAGTCCAACCATTTCTTTTTTAGTATAATTACTGCTACAAATTTGGGAGTTTTTCACTAATGTACTACAAAAAAAATAAAATAAGAAAAAAAAAATAATAATAATAAATAACTACTTGCTGATGAAAAAATTTTTTATTTTAAATTCTTCTAATTTTTTCCTGTTTTCATACATCTAGATTTGCTATCATTAAGTTTTAAATTTTTTGTTATAAATTTTTTTTTTTTTTAAAGTAAATAAGAAATTGACATCTGACATCACGTTCTTTTAAGCTAAGAATTAATTTTATCCTAATATTCTTACACTGTATTCTTGTCTTAATCAGGTAAGTTAATTTTGAGGCTATTTGCAAGTATTTCTTGTTATTTATCATTTCGAATAATGTTCACTTGGAAGAAGAAAAAAACCCAAAATAAATTCATGTATCATGTTTATTCATATCACTGTATTTATATAATGTGCTGAATTATTTTTAAAAGAAGCAATTTTATCAAAATCAATCAAAAATAAAAAAAAAACATTAATTCATTGAAAAATTCTGTTTTTGATTAGAAATTTTAAGCTTTCCATGTGCTTATAACAAATGGCGGGAGCTTTGAAAGAAAATTTTTTTCTTGCAAATGATTAAATTAATGTGCTTATTTTTGTTAGCACATGGATGTTAATTTTTTTTAAGCATATTAGTATTTCTTTCATTACTTCTAATTATAGTAAAAAAAATACCTTTTATTGTAAACTATTTTTACTTTAACTATTTAAAAAGTATAAATAATTAATAAAAACTATTTTGGGTTATTATTTCATCATGACTACTTTTTAATGACATTTTATTATTTAGAAAGTATGCTGATAATAAAATTTTGTTACAAATATCAACGATTTATTTAGCGACAACTATATGATTAATATTGAAGAGTTTATTATACATTTATTATTTTTGATTAAGTATTTCCATTTTTGTGAAAGTTATAACATTTTGTAATTTTTTCTTATATTTTAGTGCTCCACATTGTAAGGGCTGTCGCAGAATTCATCTTTTAAATCGACCTCATGCATTTGAAATTATACGGTCAAATTCAGATTCTCTTCAGCTGGCAGCTTCAGATACCACTGAAGCTTCTAAATGGCTACAGTATTTTCTAGAAAGTGTCTCGCTTGCTGGACATGTAAGTAATTCATTTAAATATTTTTTAAAATTATTTAGTTTGAAACACTACTTCCTATTTTTAATAAATTTGAATTAATATTGTAATTTTTAAAATATTATTGTGCTGAGGTTGCCTTAATTAAAATACAAAAGAATTGTAACAAAGCATTTATTTGCTCTGATGTTTATTGCAATTATATTATTCCTTTTAATTTAATTAGACATCATTCACTTATATGAAATAATTTCTAAATTTTTTAGCTGGATTTCTTAAAATTTATAGTCAGTTTTAATTTTTAGGTTAACATATTAGTATGGTATAAAATTTTTTGCATATTATTGAAATCATAATAATTTGGCTTGAGAAAATAGGCATCATTATATTTTTTCAATATAATATCAAAGTTTTATTTAATTAAGACAAATTGTTATTTTATAAGTGCTAATTAAAACAATAAATTTTGCAGAAGTATTTAATTAAATATCATATAATTTTTGTTTATTAGAATATCTAATCCTTTCTCATTTTTTTTTTTTTTTATGAATTGTGTTATTTATCAAGTTAACTAGATTTTAAAAATTTTTCCCATGTCTGCTTTTTTATTAAATATTTTTTTACTGATGGGATTTTCCCCTTTAATTTGAGTTTTGCATTATACATAAATTTCTTTTAAATATTATTTGGATAGTTGTTATTTTTTTTTTCTTGTTTCCAATATTTTGCTGAATCTTCTCCTGCTTTTATAGTTTTATAAATATTAGTGTTTATCAAGGAAATTTAAATTTTTATGAGAGATAAATTTAAAAAGTTGCTTAAGTAACCCCTAACTGAAATGTTTGTTGGAGACATTAAATTGAAATATTTCAAAAATACTAATGTTATAACTTATTTGAACTTCAACATTGTGAGATTTTTCTTTTTTTAAATAGAGAAATTTAGCAAATAAAATTTAAATTTTGTTCAAGCCAAACATTTTTATTTTTCATTCAATTTTATGTTTGATAAATTAAGTAATATGTAGGATGAATTGTGTATAATTTTATTTATGTGATGAGATTTTTACTTCATTACTAAATCATATTAGTTATAAAAACTTAATCATTTCATATGCACTTACATTTTTTTTAGTTCAATTATTATATTCTTAATCATACTCTTAAACCAAGTACAAAATAAATGCTATAAAATTTAATTAAGAAATTTTAGAATTCCTAAAGCAAAAATTGACTGATTTGAGAGTTGATTGAATTGATTGTTGTTTTGTAATTGAATAACTATTAAATGTATTAAATATTTATCCTCTCAGATTCATAAATATAAAATGAAATTATAAATTGTTATATGAAAAGAAACTGCAAAAATTATAAATATGAAATTATTTTTTTGTATGAAAATCTGAATACATCTATGAATGTATGAATATTTTAAATCTGAATCTAAGAATATAGTATGTGGTATAATTAATGTAATGTATATTTCTTCCATCGGCAATGTTTATGTTTTTATATAAGAAACGGGCAAGATTACTTTTATCTTATTTTATGTAATTCTATTGATTTCATTTATACAATTGATCCTATTTTATTTTTTTCTTGGTATCTTCCCTATCAATAATTTTGTGAATAGTTCTTCAAATTATCATGCTACTAATTTTATTTTTACACTTAATAAATAATGATGAAAATTTTCACTTAAATCTAATTTGAAATGGCTATTCTATTTAGTTACATTTCCTCAATTTTCTTCATTTTTATTGATACAATAGTTTAATAATGGGAATAATTGTAGTATGTTTTATCCACATAAAATATTAATTTTTCTGGGAAAAAAAATTCTTTTTAGTCTGCTAAATGAAAAATCTATTAGAATTCAGTGAATGCAAAAAATTTCAAAACTTTTATCATCTACAACTAATGGGTAATACATAAATATTATTCATTAAGTCTGCTATGTTGAAACAGTTGCTTCATTACATTTCAAGTTTTGAATTTCTATATATTTGGTTTTAATGCTGGTTTTATGTTAAATTATTTTATGTATGTATGTAACAATCTAAAGTAATTTAAATTAAAATTGATTTAATTTAGAATAAAAAAATTTTATGCATTAAAAATAAATTCAGAAACAAAAGCTATAGTCTGAGCTTGAAAATCTTATACATTTCTATTTAGAATGAATGAGAAACATTTTAGCATTTGGATTTAGGAAAAAAAAATCTATAAATCTAATATTAATTCAATAAATTCATTTTATGATGAATAATATTGTAGTTGTTCATGCTCATCTTAGGTAAGTGGGGTATATATATATATAAACTTAAAAAAAGTTAATTTTTGAAAAAGATTGCTATAAAAGAAACTTAGAAACTTAATTAATTTACATTTTTTTTAGTTTACTATTAAGCACTTTCTTATTTATTATGTATGCTCTTAAGTAATCACTTTTATTGGAAACTTAAATAAATGTTGAAGGACATGAAATATATACATTATTTTAACCTTCCCATTATATTATTTTAAACAATAGAAAATGTGTACCTTCCATTTTTTAGTGGATTACTGCTTTTTTCATGGTAGTTATTTCTTTCAATTGCACTCCTATACTCATGTATCAACTGTACTAAAAAATAAAGGCTATTTTACAAAAACAACTTTAGCTTTTCAGATAAGTGTTTCAACAATATTAAATAATTATCTATTATTTTGTCAGCTAATGGAAGATGCTGGAAGTTAAAATAATATACTTTAAATTATGTATATTGTATAAATATTCTCTGAAATTTTGCCAAATTTAAGTGAATATACATACAATATACATAATTTATTTTTCAAAATAACATTTGCTAATTATTTTTATGAAATAAGGTTTTAATTGAGCTACCTTTGAAAGATTAATTGATTATCTATATTTAGTGATATATTGCAAAACCTGCTATTCCTTGCAATTTTTTTGTTAGAAAAAAATGGTAATACTTTTTTTGTTTTTTATAGAAAAATGTAAATATGATATAATATATTGTAAATCACAAAAGAAGTTAAATTTAAAAAAATTTAGAGAAATTATGTAATTTTGTATAACATTTCAATTCTAATAATGAATTTTATTTAATTTCATTGCTTGTTTCATTCAGTATATTTGGCTTGATATTTCAGTTCATTGACACTGAAAAAGATATTCAGAGGCCTTCATGTATAATCCTGGTGAATGGTCAAATCATTGTTTCAGTTGAAATTCCAAGAAGAAAAAGTTTCAAGTGTCTTGCAAAAGCAAATATCTGTGATTTAGTGACTGTATTCATTGATCCTGTTATACCCAATTTCATCATGTTGGTAAGCCATTATGTCTGTATTTAATAATATATACTTAAGTGTCAGAAACACATTGGTACAGATATATAAAATTAATTGGAACTCTATTGAGTGTCAAGTGTTGCAATGTGATGTGACATGAATTCTTTTAATGTCTGAAGGTACTGTATGACTTATCTGGAGACAGTTTTTACTATTAATCATGTAAGATAATCCATAAATCTATTGAAATTCAATTGTTTAAAAATGGCATATCATAAGTAATCCCTGATGTACTCGATAATGTTCATATATGGTGGTTAAGATGGTCAATGGATGTGTATAAAATTAAAATAATTATATGGAAATACTCAGCAGTCATGTGAGATGTTTTATTGTTTTGCTAGAATTGTCTTAATCTATAGAAATGCAAGGTGAATATAAATGATTATAATATCAAAATGTGACAAATGAATATTACCTTTATCATCAAGGCTCACTAACTTGAACAATCCTCTGTTGACATATAAAATCCACAGATGCATGAAAATTTCTTCATTCACTCATATCCATCTGGCCCATGCAAATAAAGATAAAAATCATTACATCAGACAGAATATTTCTCATAAATTTGGTTTAACAGTTCGTAGATTTGAATCCCACACTGGGCTTTTATGTTTGTAAGGGTTTGAAATCCTCTTTAAACCATAGGTCCAGGTCTAATTAGCCCTCATGTACAAAAAAATACTGTTTAGCGACAAACCAACCAAATCAATCTCGTCATCTATATCTATTTACAGTTTGGCAGATAAAGGCATATTTTTTGTATTGTTTGGTCAGCAACAGTAAATATATGGACTTATTTCTCTCAAAATTCCTATCATTAGTTTACTGAACTGGTTATATTTTGACATGTTGATGCTTCAACATTAAAATCTACAGTAACAGGATGGTTTTTCATCGAAGAATTTTCGCTAGTTGTTAATAATCCCATTCTTTAAGAGCTACTATCTGAGATTTGATGTTTTACTGAATAATTGTTATTTATAAGTACACTTGTGAATTTATCTTATA
The DNA here is from genome assembly GCA_026290005.1 of Latrodectus geometricus. NCBI lineage: Eukaryota > Metazoa > Arthropoda > Arachnida > Araneae > Theridiidae > Latrodectus > Latrodectus geometricus. The sequence goes on along the minus strand of JAPDSC010156941.1, from coordinate 421,376 downwards.
CAAAAATTCAAATTTCATTGGTTCTCAGAAATGATGTACTTACTGTCTTGTGCATTTAAATTTAAGAAAATTTAAGAAAGGCAAGTAAATTTAAGGCAAAATATTTCCCATGGTAAATATTTTCTTATTTTAGTAACAATCAAACAGTTTTATTGGCTACTAACTCATTCTAAATTAATTTTAATATTATTTTGAAATATAAGTATGTTTTAAATGAACTGTCAACTAGGAACAAGTTAACTCTTACCTGGATACCTGACACTGAATTACTGAAAGTTATGAAAAAGCTGGTGAACTTGCAGAACAGATTATCTTTTAGTCCAGTTGGTGCAGAGCCTTTTAGTGGCATAAGTTTAAAAACAATTAAAAGAGCTATTTTTATAGGGAAAATAAATGATTAAAGCATGGCTTGAATCTTCTGATAAGTGATACGGTAAAAATATAAATAAACCTGCAAAAATGGCTTCTGAAATTCTTAAATAACCAAGACAGAAGATACAAACAATTGTGGGATTCATTACTAGGCATCATTATTTCATAAAACTTCATATGATGGTACTATATCAACAAGATCCATAAGATGTAAGTATATAGAAAATCCTTTAAGAGTGAGGAAGTAGAGTATATAAATGTGATACCCTTGCTCTTACTTGATTGATCATTTTATATGCTCTAAATGCTAAAGAATTATGCCATATCTCCATAAGGATCCTTTTTGATTTTATAAACAAAGTGGAAGACCTTGATAGATGGAGCTATGCTATTTTAGATTTAGAGCTTTTGGTACAAAAAACATTTTGTACCAAAAGCTCTAAATCTAAAATGACATATGTATGTTGTGTGCATAACCACATACAAAACCACTTATGTACTGTTGCATAGTCAACAACAGTACATATGTGGACCTTTTTCTCACAAAATTTGTATCAAAGTGGTTCACTGAACATTCATATGCTGATATAATACTCCAGCATTGAAATTACAACACTGTGAGGAAGTGTTACCTGTTTATTTCATTGATGAATTCTTGCTGATCCATATTTTTAAAGTTTTTCCACTCATTATCTGAAATGTGTTGTTTTACTGTAGGTATTTGTAAATACATTTGTGAAATAATCATGTACAAAAATTAAAATTTCATCGATATCACTGAAATATCTGTTATCTCTCATACAGTGATTAAATCACCATGTTCAAGGTCATTTAATCTTCATAACCTACCATTTTTGCAGCAGTAATCGACATAATAACTTCACAGGATATCATTTATCTTATAATGGCACAGTCTGCTGCATCATATTTGATTGGTCATATACCTTCTTTTGTTGCACATGTATGTGAATCAATTCTTTTATATTTGAGTGTATTGTTAATTTTATCATATGATTGGACATATATCTTCTTTTATTCCATATGTATGTGTATCTGTGTGTATCAGTTTTTCTTACTATTTTTAATTTTATTAACAAATAATTTATGAACAATATTTCTATTCTATGCATTTTATTTAATGTAAATAAATTCTACTGAATGTATATTTTTATGAAATTTGTTTTATATTTTGATGATACCAAAAAATAAATTATGAAAGTAAATCAATCTTTTCTGACTTAAACTGATTTTCAGGAATTTGAAATTGCTGAGGCTAGTAAAAGTTGTGGAGAATGGCTGATTTATTTTGAAACATTACAGGAAAGAGAAAAATTTCTAAACGTAATTCATGAAAAATGGTTTGAAAACTATAAGGTATTTTTTATTTATAATTTTTGTATACATTTATTACATTATTATTTAAGTTACCTTTAAATAATTTTCTTTCATACATAAAATTATAAATTCTATTCCATATTATTATTTGTGTTTACAGTAATTTGTATATTTATCAGATAAAGGAAATGACATTAATGTGTACAATAATCTATTTTCCATTTTCGGTTAAATGAACTGAGATAAAATGGCATACAAATGAGAAATAATGAAATCTTTAAAATATTAATGGAATCAAATATCTCATTTATCTGATATTTTCTTTTGAGTTATAAAAACTATATTAGATTGAATTGTTGTATAATTTTTAATGCATGAAATGAATGTTGTGAAAATAAATTATAATTTATGTCATTTATGTACCTGTGATTTAAATTTGTTTATTTGCTTTATTATCATTTATTATATTAATAGCTGTGAATGTACCGAATTTTATGAGCACTTTGAATTAGAATTTTTTAGCAAAATTATTAAGTTTTCTCAAACATTTTATTTAAAAATTTATATAATCATAGTTATACAAATTGTCAAACTAAAAATCTAACCCATGTTTTTTTTGTAAAATATTTTCAAATTATTATTATTGTTTTGTTGATTATGTGCTGCATATAATTAGTAAATATTATCCTAAAAAGACAATTTTTGCTCATTTATTAATCTAAAAGTTAACCTTCTTTGGTATTTCACCAATATCTTTTGATCATTTTATTATTCTATACCTTTTCATAATATTTGTTTAATTTTTGTTCTAAATGCTTCTTTTTCTTATCATATCATGTATAATTATAATAGACTTTAAACTTTCATTATTTTCCCTTTATTATTAATATTTTTTTTATTTTATTTATTTTTTTTTATTTATTTTTTTTTTTTTGGATAACTTTGAAAATCTAAAAAAATATACAGATATTTCAATATTTTAGATTTCTTCTTTTAAAGTTTTTGTTATAGTTTCACTAATTCTTCACATAAGCTTGTGGTATTTTTAAAAGATATATATATATATATATATATCATATCTGTTATACTATTTTTAAAGACTTTTTTAAAGAAAATATTAAAAAGATTAATTGAACTAAAGAGAACAAGACATTTTAAATGCCTTCTATCTTAAAGCAATTATATCTAAACCTAAGTAGTAATTAAAAAAGAAGTTAAACAATAAATAAAAAATCCATATTTAAAATGTTTTCTTTTATATTGATAAATTTCTTTTTTGTGGATTATAGAAATCATTCAAACCTCTGATAATTATATTTTGAAATAGAAATTATGTTAATATTTTATAGAGTTACATAACTAAAAATGTTTTTGTAACTTACTTACTTTTATATTTATTCTTTAGGTTAAACTTAATGTGGAAACCTTGAAAGACTTGTTTCTGATTAAAAGATACCGCTTAGTAGCTGAAGAACTCAAAATTGAAAAATTAGCTCTTCAGGACTTTTGCATTGATGAATAATATCTCTTATTTTGAAGTATATTAGCTTTATAAAAAATTAACCAAAGACAGTGTGATACATTTAAGCCTAAAACTCCTGTACAGTCATAAGCGCTTCCTATATTGTTACTGCTACTACTGTGCGTCTAATGTTAATTCACACTCATAATTTGAGTTTTTTAGGTTAATCTATAGGCAACTTTTATGAATAAAAAGCTCGTCTCACAACAGCAGCTATATTTCAAATAATATTCGAATTATTTCATTAAAAATATGCATCAACAGTGCTCATTTTATTTGGTCTTTTTATTTATATAGCTTTGGCTGAAAGAGAATAGAAATGTTCTAATGCTGTATATTTTTTCTTTTATTTATCATTTATTAGTAAACTGTTATTAATTTTATTCAATATAATTTATTTGGCTGTTGACAGTGAAAATTCTTCATATACTTAAAACTTTCAAACAGTATTTTTAATTCCTTATACTTTTAAAAATTTCTGACATTTAATGTTGATTAGAAAAAGTTATGACAAAAGAAATAATTTTAATTTTTTTTCAGGGTTGGCAATCATTAATCTTTTTAAGATTAACTTGTTTGTTTTCGTTTTGCTTAAACAATTTTCTATATGACATGAATTTACCTTTGTAGTTCAAATCAGTTATTTACATTTCTAAATGTTTGTCATAAAAGTGATAAATAGGTATACATTTCAAATATATTATACTGTAGTAAATTATAACTAATTTTTTTTAAATATAACTATTATATTTAAGTTTATTTTTCTTCTCTGAAAGTACATACTTGCTTTATGCTTTTTAAATTTTTATTTTATTAGAAATAGGCAGGATTTTTTATGCACTCTGTAACTAAACTAAACTGAGCAAAATATTGAATTTTTCCTGCTAGTCGTTGCATCTAGTCAAACATGGATAAAAAAGGACTGTTAATATAGTTCATGGTTTTTTATTTTATTAAATTGTTTTAAAACTTCAAACTTTGTTTTATATATTTTCTTTAAGCTTGCCTATTTAAATTCCTAAGTTTTATAATTATTATTTTTTAATAAAAATCTTTTAGTCAAATTTCTAAATTTATAATATAACTTCCAAATTCTTTTATTATTATCTTATATTTAATTCAATATCATCTGATGTTTTTCAAATATTTTTTTCCAAAAAATCGAATTGATTTCAACATAGTTTATTAAATTAGCTTAAAATCTAATTTTAATGCTTTAATCTTGTATTAATTTATTCAGTTAAAAATCTTTCACCAATTTATGTATTTTTCAATAATTTTAAATCCTTATTTTTATATATTTGTGTAGTGTTTTTGTGTATTACACCATAATTTTATGTCTTTATAACTCATGTTTTCTCTTTTTAATGTTAATTTACTTATGGATAGAAGATATTTTATGTGTTGTTTATAATAATCAAAATTAATTAATATGTATTTTGACTTCTATTACTAATTAATGGATTTTGTTAAATTTATAGTTTTGAATATTTTTAAAGCAGAATTACATATAAAATTCTCATTTTTTATAATGAAATTAATAAAGTATAAAAAATGAAAGCTTTTACAAAAAAAAAGAGAAAAAAAAATTACTTTAAAGAATCTCAGAATTTTTTGTAAAATCATAATTTTAATATTTTTAAATTATTCATTTTTATTTGCTGATTTTTGTCAGAGCAAGTTAACCTGCAAAATATTTATTTTATTCCAAAATTTAATAGTATAAATAGGTTCCTCAGTGTATAATATTTAGATTTTAATAATAATAATAGTTGGAAACTACCGTGAGGAATAATTTATTTTTATATTTATATATATTGATGGTGAAATAAATTCTTTTTTGAAGGATATAATAATTAAATAAGACTTATTTTTGAAATAGTTTATAATTTTACTTATATTTGACAGTATTTTTATGTATATGTAAACATTGGTTAATGATTTTATTTTACTATGTATTAAAAAAGTAATGTTTAAAATGTCATGACTTTTTCTGACAAGAAAATATGTGTCAATGAGTATATAAATATACATTTTTGTGTTATATTTTGAAATTAAAATTAGATTTGAATTTAATGGTTTTTATTATTTTTAAGAACGAAAAAATATAATTTTCAATCTCTAGTTACAATTATTATTTTACTAAAATAATAATTTATCCAAGTAATTGCAAATATAATAATTTTTAGTATTTTGAGTTTTAGTGTTTTTACTATCTTTCCATAAAAGTTGCCTATAATAAATGATGTTAGATTTTTGTATTTCGGAAATATATATATATGTAACAGATATTAATTTCGTTTTTAATTAAACATTATTGTATGTTAATAAATTTAAAATATACTATGGAAATTTTAAAGAGTTGTAATGTTTATTGTAAAGAATTGTAAGTATTTTGATTTGTTTGAAATTATTCTTGTCATTATAATTTTTGAATATCATATCACTAAGAAAAGAGGGTGAAATGTTATTAAATTTTTTGTTTGCTTGTATCTGTGAGTGCCTTTTAGAATTATGTAAATAAATGTAGATTGTCTTTACTAATGTTATATGAAAATACATGATTTACTTATTGTAAATGGATTTTTTATATACATTTGATAGTTCCCTGATCTGAAAGCATGTCATAAGTAATAACTGCTTTTAAATTAGTTCCTTTATGTTTTTGCCTATAAACATTGTATGTTTACATATTTTATCATCTAGTAAGTTCATGCCTTTTATTTCTCACTGAAACAAATATTAAATTATTACTGTTTTTTTTTTAGTGCTACCTTAATCATAAGAATAAATGTTCTATCAAATTGATTTTATTTTAAAATTAACCTATGTTTAAAGTTGAAAATATTAATTTGCTTGGTAAATAGATTATTTAATCACACTTTTATTTTTAACCATTTATTTAAAATGTATATGATAAAATTTTCCAAATTATTTGAAATATCTTGTCAAATTATGTATAAATTAATTAAAACTAATGCTTAATATTAGTATCTTATTGTCATTCATTTTGTTCTCATTAAAATGTAAGTAAACAGAACAAATTTTATGTTTAGCGTAAAATATTATGATTAATTATTGGAGTTTATATATTTTTTTATGTACATGAATTTATACTTATTGTATTGCATATATATATTTATGTGTTATATTATATACTCTCCCATGTTGAAGATTTGTTTAATATTAGTACTCACAAATTATTACTTGCTATAATGAATTAAATACAGAAGTATTTTAATATCCACAGAATTTTAATTTTTCAAAGCTCACATATTAGAAGATATCTTATGTGCTTTTGTGTATTTTTATATTAGACATTATGTGTGAACTTCCATTACATATTTGTAAGTCAGTTAATTTTATCCATAAACAAAAAATTAGCACAGCAATTTTTGGTCGATTCTTAGTATTTATTCTACATGCTACCAGAACATAATATAAACAAATTAATTAGTTGTGTGCCAAAATTTGCAAAATAATTTAATTGACTTTATTTTAAAAATTTAATTATATATCTAAAGTATAAGGTTTGTATTTTATAAACTAATCATCAATATTTAAATGTGTTTATTTTACTCATATTTGGATGCGTGTTTAGTTAGTGTAAGAGAATTTTTTCTCTTTAAACTGTTGATCTCCAATTAGTCCTCGTGTTAAAAAAAATGACTACTGACAAACCAATTAAGAAAATTGCTTCATTATTTTTGCTAACTATTAATTAAAAGCTTTATTGTATACCATATAACACAGATATAAATGCAATAATTATTAAATTTAACATTTTTTTAATATTATTTCAAATATTCTCAAAAGTTCCTAATTAAATTTTTCCCAAGCATTTCAAGTTGTTTTGTGTACACATAAATTTCTTTATATTTATTGATAAATGTGTTTATGAGATTATTATATTTTTAATTTTATTTTAAAATTGTTAGTTTTATAAGAATTGACTTATAAAGCAGCTTTCTTTTATAAAAAGTTAATATTTAATTTTTGTAATATTTTGAATTTTATGTTTTCAAAATATATAAATTTAAGTTTTATATTTTATATATTGAAGTGATTTTTAAAAGATTTTGATAATATACATATTATTGATTTAGTTGGACATTTTCTATAATTATTGCAATTATTGGTTTCTTTCAATAAATAACTGTTATTTTTAAAAATTTCTAGTGGTACAGGTGTCAAAATCATGACAATTGTTAGTTCATAGTTATATTTTTTATAGAAACATTTTCTTTAAAAGATAACTCTTTTAATTTATTTTACATATCACAATACTCAGTTTTATGTTTTATCTTCAAAATTTCAGAAAAATTCACCAATTTTATAAAAAAGTGAACTTATTGATTCTAAAGTTCTACATGATTTTGAGTTTCTACTGAAGATTGAAGGTAATCTTTATTTTTATGACGTGCTTCTGAAAAATACATTACAAAACCAATTAATGATTTTCTTGAGTGGTTATTAGATTCCATTTAATCTGTTGTCCAACATAATTCAGTTTTTTATAGAAAAATTTCTGTAGGCATCAAAGAGGTATATTTTAGTTAAAAATATCTGTATATTATAGCTTATTACACATGCATAATTCAGAAATGCATGTATATAAGTGTGAAGAAACTGTTAAAAATTAGATTTTCTTTATTACTGATGTATTATACACTAAATGATAGCTAATTAAATATATATAGATTACAAATAAAATTACTAACCTAGTGTATGCACTATTTTAAATTTTGTTCTATGTATTTAATTTTCATTTTTAAATGAATGCCTATTTTATTTAGAAATAATTTCTTCAGATTTACTTCCTATTTACTGAGATTTCTTTATAAGAAATGTCATGCTATTTTTTAATGTTTGCATTTATAATTTATGTATTGTTTTTATTATGGCAGCTAACCCTAAATGGTCTTAAAATTTAATTAAATGGAAAATTAAGGTTTGGTTTTAATTTTATAAAATGACTACTATGGTGCTTCCTTATATTTTTTTATTTTTTTGCTAAAATTGTATCATCTGTTATTTGTGTAAATATTTATGTCTAATTTATTGGGCAAGAAACTGGATTATTATTAAATAATATTGTATGAAAAGAATTATCTATTTCTATTTTCTTGATTACCTTCATTTGGAGCTTTCATTTAAAGTGTGCATAAATTATAAACAGCATAATTGAATCAAAATAAATTTATTACTATTTATTATTGTCTGTTTTGTTATTCTTTTATCTATGTATTTAGCAGATTCCTTTTCATTGTAAGGAAATGAATTTCATTTCTTAAGTTACTTTTAGTATTAAATTTTGATACACAATTTAAATTAAGTGTTTTAACTCCCTAAAGATAATTTGTCATTTTAATATTGCAGCACTTAACAAATTTTATACTTTCAAGAATATTGATAATAGCGTATCAGGAAGGGAGCATGAGAAAGAAATGAAATTTAATACTTTGATACAGATATGAGATTCATTTGATCCCAAAATCAAGACAATTAAACAAATGCAATGTGTACAATTTGGCAAATGTAGTGCAATCTCAATAGTGCCTCTGACCACTTCCTGCTACAATGAATGCTGCCACATGGTCTGGTAACAAATGTCGTTTTCTTGAGACAGATATGCCCACAAATCTTGAACACCACCTCCAAATCACTTTCAGAGTGACACGGCTGAATTTGGTGTTTCAATTGTTCCCAAACATGCTATATTGGTGACTAGTCTGAAGATTGGACCGGCCATGGTAGAATCTGAACCTGTTGTAGAAAGTCTTGAATAACTCGAGCTGTATGTGGACGATCATCATCTTGCTTGAAAATTGCCTCTTGAAGACCATTTAGGGAAGGTCCTATGTGGAGTCGAAGAATGTCAAGTTTAATTTTGGTCTGTTAAGGTTCCACATACCACAACTAAAATAAACTGGTAATAGGCTATAGCCCCCATACCCTTATGCCTGCTATGCAAGCAATGTGTCGTGCGACAGCGTGCGTGAAAATGTGTCAGTTTCATCTGGTTGCCTCCTCACTCTGCGCGGTTATCATCTGTTCCCCAAACGAACCTGGATGCATCACTAAACACCACGTTTTGCCAATCTATGGGCATTCTATGTCACTCAGGCTTGTCATCACTATAGGCGCACTCGCCACTGTTATGGTTTTAAAGGCAATTCACAACGGGTGCTTGGATAGCAGATTAGCTTTCGCAAGGTTTGTGTAACAACTGGCACCCTTACACTTGTGTGTATCATGGATGGAGTTATTATGGGATCCATGAGGGCCTACCACGTGATCCTTCGATCCTCTCTCCTCGTCATCTTCCCAGACCCTGTATGCCACACATGAGTACCATCTTGTATCCATTGTTCCCAACTTGTTCTGACGATACACTCCAAACGATTGAATGGTGATTAACAAGACGCATCGACCAACCCGTGTCTTCAAGCCGATGATGAGGCTCCTCTCAAACTGGCTTAATTGTGTGAAATAAATGTCTTTTCACTTGTCACCCTGACATTCTTCAGTTACTAAGTCCTCCTAAATCTAATCTCGGCATGTGATCGCCACGTTTCTGAATGTTCCATTTTGGGCTGATTTATTTATATTTGGCCATGACTGATTGCAGTGCCTCTGCCGGGTGTGTAGTTATGCGAATTGGTAACTAATTTGGATCATTTGCATATCAGATCTCATTGTACTTATTTACAAAGTTTTGTGCTTGTACCTTTCTTCCTTGGTGCACTATTTTCAGTGTTCCTGAAAGTATTCCTAAAAACATTTCACAGAATATTGGTATTGAAGATAAACAGGATATCCTTTTTTGCTTTAATAAAATACCCAACATTTTTTTCTAACTTAAAGCAACAGATCTTATTAAAATTTAATTTTTTAATATTTTATGATTAAAATGTTTATTTTAGCTTAAATTGATTTCAAAGGCTTTAAAATATATTGTCTAAATACAGCATGTTTTTTATTTCAATTTTCATGTCATTGCTACTTGAAATATTTATTGATTGATGTTTATATTTTTATTTATATCAGAGGATACACATAGTCTTTTACAAATATAAATTTAATGTTATCTTTAGACCTGTTTCTCCTGCATTCCCAAGAGGTCTAATAAAAAATGTCTAAAAATCTGAATCACCTGGGAATTTAGAAGTTCTGAAAATATTATTAAATAGACTTTAATTTCTCAAGATCAAATAATTACATAGCTATTTATAATTGAATTTAAAGGCACGTATCAAAATTATGAGATTTATAGCAGCTAGTGCAGATTTTATGTATTGGAATTTAATTTCAAGATACAACACAAATTTTAAGTGAAAAATTCATTTTAGAATATCAAAAATAATCTGATAGTGTTTTGTAATAAATAATGAATAAAAGTTATATGAATTTAATTCCAAAGAAATTGAAGGATTAAATTGGCCGAAATGAAGTTTTTAACATAAAATTTTAAATGAAAACATCATAAATGATTTCGGCGATAAAATCAATTGTGGTAGACTTACATGATACAAAAATTGATCGTAGAATTTTAATATCGCATGCATATAATTTATTAAAAAATATGAAGGAATTATAATTCTGTTATTATTCGCATGCGTAATAAGAACTAAATCTAAAAACATTTTCAAAAATTTTCCGGTTACTCTAGAAATTTTCTGTTAGCGCACACAAAATGCAGCTTTAGAAAACAAACTTATC
>JAPDSC010156941.1:361151-399653 GCA_026290005.1 Latrodectus geometricus | reverse complement strand
ATATATATATATTATATGTGTGTGTGTGTGTGCATATATATAACATTATTTCTCTGTAAAGTAAAATGTGAATTATTTCAATATATATTTTCTCTTTTTATCCTCATTTTCTTAATTTGCTTAAATAACGAAATGAATATTGGTTCATAAGAATTAAATCTGTCTAAATTATTCAAACCACTCAACTTAAATTTGCTTTTTATATTGTGTTCTATCGCATGACATAAGTTTCTATTTCTATTTTTTACTTTTGCCAACAGTTAATTTATGGTTCTGGTTTTCAGCGCCCTCTCTTTGTGCTTCTTCCTAGCCGTTTGAAAACATTGCTCTTTGCGGGAAAACTTTTATCTCCTTGGTGTTAGAGGGAGTTTCCCCGTTTTTCGTCATTCGATAATGGGAGCTTGAGATTGCTGGATGAATTTGTTGTTTAATCCTTGCGATGGTAGCAAATAAAATGGCCCTTTATGGTAGTATAATAACTTCTGATCTTAATTGAGAAGAATTTAGAGATGATATTTACTTAGCTTTTTCACCGGTTTTAACGGCCTGAATAACTTAATTCATCGTTGCTCCATATCCTCAGTAATAAGGGATGATACTGATTGTTCCAGTTGGTCAAATTAGGAATGATCTGACAGCCGACTTCAGAAAAGCGGAAAAATAGTTATGTAGATCGATGTAGAATCCTCTTGGCCTCCTTCCCGAGAACAACATATCTTTTTTTATTATTTTTGAATAAAGTGTAAAGATTGTTTACTCATGATAAAAGTGCCTCTTTCCTTTCTGTGCATTTCACATGTATCTAGTTTTTTGTCAAAATCCTGGGGAATCACAACTTTCCACAAAAAAACTCTGCTTATTAAAAAAAAAAAAATATCAAATAATTATTACTAACTTCTCCTAACCAATAAAGTCTAAAGTTCGTATTAGTTATAAAGCTAACAATATATACATATATATTATATTTCACAACTATTTCGTGTAAAAATAGAAATTACTTTATTTAATATTGAATCTGAGCAAGAAGATTGGAAGTATTGATTTAATTTTATGCACTTTTGTTTTATAGGTTTAATTCTAATGTGTAAAATTCATCTCTCTATTGTGCGATATTTTTAGATCTTATTTATAGATACTTTAAATGCTTACCAATTTACGAAATAAATTCCAAAATTTTTGTGATCATTATTTTAATGCATATTGTCTTGCTCCTAAGTTATCTATGTAAATTCAAGACGCAATCATTTTTATTGTTGAAAAACAAGTTATCTTTCAGGTTAAAGTTCATAATCGCAATAAAAATTTATCTGAAACGATTATGTTTTCTCAAATGTTTATTTTGATAAACGTTTTTATTTTCACATGCTAATAGCAGAATTTAAAATTCATTGCTTTTTCTTCACATTCCATATTTTTCTTAATTTATATTCATGGTAAATTAATATAATTTATACCCATTACTAAAATGCATAATTTTGTAGAAACTGAAGCAAGTCACATAGAATAGTGTATACAGAAGTATACAAAGATTACGAATAATATCTGTTAACAGATTCTTGAATAACGAAATATATATTTTGTATTCTGCTTATGATCTTAAAATATTGAAATAAACATTTTAATTCTATAAATAATTAAAAATAAGGTAGTTGAACGAGAAAATTATGTATACAAGTATCACACACACACAAGATGCTAGAATTTTTACGACTTACGTTCTTCTTTTACATGGATTATTATCACACATTGCAGTATATAGAGCCAATTTCTTCATAGTTTTAACTTACTTAAATAAATCATTAATTTTTTGATTTTAATTAATGATTTATTTAAATAGTTTTTTCTTAAATAAATCATTAATTTTAAGCACATTGTTTGTATAATTTTATTTTGCCTAATGAAAATATATCTTGAAGTTAATGAGAATTTCATAAATTAACTATTCTTAAATCCTTCAGAGAGAAATCTGATACGTCTATCAAGACATAATAAGTAATTTGGCAATAATATCAGAAAATGCTTAAAATAAAAATTTCAGAAAAAAGAAATTCTATAATTTTTCAGAAATTTTTATTAAAATTATGTAGAAAAAAATATTAGTATTTCATGAACATAATTTTACAGTATCAACTATATATTTTCAGATATTTTTAGTTCAATGTTTGAATAAAATAACATAATATGAATGTAGGTATACTGTATTTAATTTGTTTTCTTGCAATATATGTTTTTTTATGTTCCAGGTGAATAAGGAACAAAGAAATTGCATGAAGAGAAGAAGTTACTCCAATAAAAATCTATAAGGACTAATAATACAAATCAAGTTTTTTTCAAATTCGAGTAGACTGGCAATAACTCTGTTCTATTTAGCTCTACAATGTCTAAAACAGAAGAAGCAACCAAATATATTGCAAAGATTCAATGCGAAAATATCAATGATAAGCAGCTCAAGTCTCCAGGTTGCTTATATAAAAACAATACCTCTATTGATGTTTGTAAAATATTTTATAATCCTGAAATCTATGATTCACATCGATTTAATAAAATTGGGGAAGGTCTTTTCATTACTGATGATATTCGAGATTTACCACAAAGATACCAAGTTATAGTACTGAAAATTTATGATAAATTCATAACGGCATATCAAAGGCATATAAAGGACATTAGAGGATATTAAAAAGAAAGCTGACGCTATTAATATTCACACAAATGTACCTAGTATATTATTAGAATCCGGCAAGCTTGATGACAAAGGTTGCGAAGTTCATGAGATTCAAACTGAAATCACTAATGTGAATTGTAAATATTTATGTTCAGGAGAGATAAATGAGAGAAAAAGAATTGTTGAGAACTATGATACTTTAAAATATGATCTTGAGAGTTATGGAATACAACGTTTTCGTGAAATGTGCAACGAGCAGTTCGATACTTATGAGAATCAATTTTTGCCACCTCGATTTAAAAGAAAATTGTCGACACTGTATCAGGGAATGCTTAAGGACATTAAGCAGCAAGCTTCTGCTCTTAATCTTGACGCAAATTCATCTCAATTTAGCTTAGAATCGAATTCATCAAATAGTTGCAGAAACAATTATTATCAGAATAATTATGAGAAAGGAAAAGGTAAATCCTCATTTTTAAACAATGAAATATTTAATAATTATGTATTTGACAAATCTCCTTTTTCTATACGAAAACGTAATATATGTCAGGAAATTGCTAAATATATTGATAAAAATGGCAATCGAAAAGATCAAATTAAAAACTCAAATCTATCTACTTGTACAAAAAATGAGGAAACTAGTTGTAATAAAAGAAAATACAAGCCTTCATTTTCAAGAACTCTCGATAAACTGAACAAGTACAATTCAGTTTCTGAAAGTTCAATTCATGTTCATATAAATCTACCTAATTTTTCTTTAAAGTCAGGGTTTCTGCATGATGAAAATGACGGTCATAAACTACATTTTAAAAGCAATAATATGAATGGCGCATTTTCAAGTTCAAATAATAAAACAACTAAGATTCAGAAAATTGAGCAGAATTATAGAGCTTTCAAAAAGTCTAGTAAAATGGTCAAAAGTTTCATGCATGCACTCAGACCAAAAGTAATAAAGAATTTAGTGACTGATATGCAGTCAAATGCTTATAGTATACAGTTTAACTTTGCAGTAGATCAGTTTGGTAAAAAAAATATTAATCAATCTTCGAACATTTCAAGCTCTGACGCTTCCAACTACAGATTTTCTGAATCAACAAAACATTTAAAACTGGATGTATTTTTCATACGTGTTTTTGTTTCTAAAGAATGCAATAATTTAGAACTATGGAAAAATTTTTTTAGAAATCTTTTTAAGTTTGATAATTATATTGTTGATACTTGTTGCAAATTTACTGAATCATTAATACTCTCTTTCAGTTGTAAAGCAGATTCTCAAAAGGCTTATCGCGCTCTGAGGGGCACGAAAATAAGAAATAAATACATCATATTCCCTCAAATAATCTCAGTCAGTGAAATAAAAAATCATATTTTTAAACCTTGCACTTGTAAGCAAGAAATTATTGAAAATTTTTATGAGTATTTTAAGGAATTTTCTAAAATATGTATTAGAGAGCATCAAAATGAAATCGCCAAGACTTTGGCCGCATTAAAGTCACTAAATTCTTGGCAAGAAGATACATTTGTTGAAGAACATAAAATGGGATTAAAAGGGATTCTGAAATCTTTAGAAGATATGATTCGCATTTTTGGTGAATATGTAGAAAACGTGATGGCTAAAACTGGAGATATTACTGCTATGTCTGAATTGAAAAAACTAAAAACTAATTTCAAACTTGAATGTAAAGCTTTTGTTAGCTGTCTCCCAATATATTCACATAAAGATGTAATCTTCGATTCTGTAAGTCACCATCAAATAACAATTATTGTTGCAGAAACTGGATATGGCAAAAGTACACAACTTGCTAAATACCTGTGGCAATCTTTTGTAAATAAGGGTAAAATCATCTGCACGCAGCCACGAAAAGTAGCTGCAGTTAGTATCGCTCAGTTGTTAGTAGCGAGATTGGCTCTCCTGTTGGTAAAGAAATTGGATTTGATGTTGGACTTGAAAAAAAATATCTTCCAACTACCGAACTTATTTACATGACATACTATACGTTGTTGAGAAAATTTTTGGGAAATAGAGAATTAAAAGGAGTGTCTTGTGTTATTGTCGATGAAGCACATGAAAGAACTCTTTATACTGATTTGCTACTGGGTTTATTAAAACGATGTATTAAATTAAGACCTGATTTGCGAATTGTTATAACATCAGCCACGATTGATCCCTCTATGTTTATAAATTATTTTAAATTACCGCCTACTGCTGTTGTAAATGTTCCCGGGTGTAACTTTCCTGTGGAAGTTATTTGGCAAAAAGAAAATGTTGATTGTAACTTTAAATATGTTGATGAATATGTTAAAACTGCTATTGAAGTACATTCACATAAGCCCAAGGGGGATATTTTAATATTTTTAACTTCACCTTCTGAAATTGATGAAGCTATTTTATTGTCTAAAGAAATGTATCGCAGCCAAAATATGCCTCAACTTATGAGCTTACATGGAAAATCTGATATTCAAGAGCAAATACTTGTGCTTCAAACAAACTTAACTCAAACTCGAAAAATAATATTTGCGACTAATTTTGCTGAAACTGCTTTAACAATTCCTAACATTAAATTTGTAATTGATTGTGGTATGACAAAAGAAATGTTATACTTTCCGGAAAAGAATAAAAGTTGCTTAATAACAAAATTGATTTATAAATATTGTTCTGAACAACGTAAAGGCAGAGCTGGTCGTACTCTACCTGGAATCTGTTACCGTTTGTATAGTAAAAAAAACTATGAAGCAATGCCTGTCTGATCACTTCCAGAAATGCTAAAAACAAATATTCTTAGTATGAACTTGGTGTAAAACCTGATGAATTCGATTTTGTTGAATCTCCATCAAAAGAAGCTATAGCAACATCATTGAACTCACTAGAAGTGCTGCACATAATAAAAGATGAAAAATTAACAAAATTGGGTGAACAAGTTGTTAAGCTTCCGATTGAGCCTCGATTAGCAAAATTTGTCCTTTTAGGAATTAAATATGAAATTGGTTAGGAAGCTGACATAATTGCCGCTCAAGTTACTGAAGCTGGAAGATTATTTTAAAAATCTGCAAGTAATAAAACAGAAAATAATAATGCAAAGAGAAAAAAATTCTTTCGCAAAAATGGTGATCTTTGTACATTCTTAAAAGTCTACAAAAGATGGTTAGAAGTGAGCGAATCTGAACGAATATACTGGTGCATAGAAAATTACATAAACTCAAAGGCATTAACTTCCGCTTCCAAAAAGGTGAAGGAAATCATTATGAGTCTTCAACTAGGTCTTAATATAAAAGTTTCGAAAAAGTATTATGAATGTGCATTTAATATTCATTTCGAACGAATTATTTTTAGTTGCTTTTCAGAAAATTTATGTATTTTTTCAGGACATCCCATGCTAGGCTATTTTTCGGTGCATTTTAAAGAATCATTATATATCCATCCCTCGTCATTACTAAGACAGTTTCATACCAGTCCTCCAAGATTTATAGTATATGTTACTGTTATGGAAACTTCTAGAAACTTCATTTTAGCTGTTACTTTTTTGAAAGAAGAAACTATTAATAAAGCATATTTACATGGAACTTTTCCTTTGCCTGCTGACACAATGCTGCAGCTTCAAATCTCGCCTATTACTTTGGGTCCTTTTGGCGGAAAAACATTGATTAAGTATATAATTGGAGAGGGAGAAGCAGACATTGATAATCTTGTGTGCCTGATCGAGAAAATTGCTAAAACAAGAAATTTTCGATTAGATATTGCTCTAAATAAAGGACAAATAAAAATTTATATAGACAGTCGATTTCATGAGAAAATTGCTAAATTTATTCATAAAATTGTGAATGAAGCGCGTGCAGAAATGTCAAAAGAAGTAAAAGCAATAAAAATGAAACATAGTTTTTATTACGTCTGTTTCAGAATTAATTCAGAACGTAATTATGCCCGGTAAATTTGTAAAATTTTCTAAAGAAATCACAGATGCAAAGCAATTAGAATTTAAATTATTAAAAACTAATAGTGTGCAACCAATTAATTGTGTTTCAAAAGCTATTAACGAAACTTTTCCAGTTAATGTGACATGTAAAACAGCAGCAGAAGTTAAAAAATCTTGGATAGATTTAACTGAGAAAAATATTAACGTAAATGTAGATAAAAAATAATGAAATAAATGTCGCAAATAGACTACTTTATAGATTAAATGTTTTATGGCCCCGATTACTCTGTTTGGGTACAGGCAAAATTGTATTCTTCTATGAAGAAGATTGTATTTCTGTATATGAGAAATTATCAATGATAGCTATTTCTATTGACGAAAAAGTTATATCCGTCAAATAAACTACTTGCCGTTCAAGAGCGTTACATTTAGAAAATTAACCACCCGTAACTGATGAAAAATTGTTAAAAGAAGCCTTAACAGAAGTATTTGAACCTTCATATTTGCAAGAGATTATCAAAGAGATCCATATTGATCATATGAATTATCAATCAGTCATAGACTCTGATATCATAAAAATGAAAGAACAATTAAAGAAGTTATTGAGTCAGTTTACGCAACTCAAGGAAGTGTTGGTTGACGTGAAACGTACACAGAGTTCTGATAAGACTTGGGAAGCTTGGGCATACTTCAAAAATGCACAAGAAGGTAAATATGCATTATATCAACTGGAAAATAAACTGAAATTAGATTCGGTTCCTGTTCAGCTGACAGAACATTTGGAGTCAGAGATTCGTTGCAAAAAGTCTGTATATGATTTATTGAAAGAAGATATTGATGACGTGTTATTAGAAGAAAATGGGAAGTTACTTGATAATATGGATCATTCAAATAAATTAAGAGATTCAGGAAAAAATTCTAATAAAATTCAAGTGTCAAACATTTGAAAAATTGTGTACAACAAGGCAGAAATTTTTAAAATTGTTTGAAGGGCGTAAAACTTACTGTTCAGGGAATAGAAAATATTATTTTCTTTTCTCTGAAACTGGCTTGAGAAAATTGATGGAAGTACAAAAGATTACAAGAACTCGCATTCTTCCTTGTACTAAAAGTAAGGTGATATCAATACATGGTTCACAGAAAAATTGTCAGCAATCTGAAGAGGAAATTCATTCTTTTACTGAAGAATTTAAGGAATTAAATTGTAAAACATTAAATCTAAAAAATTCTCCTACTGGTTTTCTGAAATATCTTTACAAAATGTATGGAATGGATTTGTTCGGCTTAATTACCAAATTCAATTTGTTAGAAGCAAGAATTGATTCTTTTAAAAAATTATTAATAATAAAAGGTGAAAATTCATTACTCCAACAAGTAAGTTTAGACTTATTTAAAAATAATTTATTTTTTTAATTCGTTTCTTCATTATGGTTTATTATCTCATAGAAAAATAATAAATGTATTAAAGTTTATTTTACATTTTATGTTAGGTTGAAGATCATTGAGAGAACATCTGTATGGAAATTCATAAAAGCAGCCATAATAAAATCAGTTTGCAAGATAATAGAGAAAAGTGTGCTATTTGTCTAGATTCAATAAGCTTTAATTTTTATCGTCTTGAAAACTGTGGCCATACTTTCTGCAGAACTTGCCTAGTACTACAACTTAAATCTAAAATCTTTCCTGTTTTGTGTGTAAATAAGGTAATACTTTTTTTATTTACATTTTATTTTGATATGCATTTCCATTTTTTTGTAGCATTTAATTTGTGTAGATTATGTTATTGTAACTGATTTTTGATTAAAATTTTCATTACTTCCCACTCTGCTGCCGAACTATTTTTTAATATACTGAAAAAAATGACACATTTTTTCAAATTTCAAAAGTATTATTTTTGTTTCGACATTCCAGTACAACTTAAATTTTATTTTCCATTCAAATGTAAATCTAAAAATTCATCTCATTTTCCGGTTTTTTTTCGTTTATGATTAAAAATTTGCTTAAAAAAAATGAATTAATATTTACATAGAAACATAATAAAGAGGAGTTTTAATAGGTAATACATATATTCCTAACTTGAATATACTGGTGGCATTGACTTTCTTGATTGAACAGGTACATGGACAGACATATAGATCAAGGCTCTCATCGCGATCTCTCACACCAGTCACAGTTTCATCCTGGAACACAAACAAGTCAGTGTGACCATCGAGTGAGATTCCTATCTAAACCACATTATTCCACCACCGTGGTAACTGTGTTTTTGCATAGTGTTGGATTGATGGTTTCTGATGCTTTGCCCCTCCATATCAGAACACGTCCTGAATAGCTCTCACGTGACAATCTGAACTTGTCTGTAAAAAGTACAAAAGCCTATTCTTGTCTGGTACAGGAAACATGTTCTCTTTCTCAAGATAAGAGGGTCCATTCTCTGTCGTCAGGTGAGGGGGACACACTCAAGTGGTCACCTTGCATGGAGACCTGCATAGAGAACACACCTTCCCACCATACTAGCAGATTTCGTCTCCCTAATGCAGCAAGTTGCGGTACAAAAATGATTCTTCTCGTTCGGACCGAAAGAGCTCTAAAACGGTTTTCTACTGGTTTTGTAGCTCGTGGTTAGCTTGGACTATGTATTCTGAACACAGAAGCTTCGATTTAATATTGATTCCAGAGACGGTAGGCCATACTGCGACACACATTAAAGTGCCTATCTACATAAAGTGCAGCCGCATCAGTCTGTGAAATCCCTATTTCCGTTCACCTGACCGCCCACCATCATAACGAATTGAGCAAACGGCTTCTCTCAGACACTGTGGGACTCTATTTACTATTGTCAATGAATCTGCTAACATAAGGGGCAAATCAACAAAAGTTACACTCGTAATTACGAATTTTGCATATTTTTCTCTCATTCATATATACTTGTTCTTTATAAAAAAATAAAAAAAAAGAAAAAAAAGAAAACGTTATAGTTAAAAATTTTTGAAAACATTTACTTAAGTTTATTTTTCTCATTTATACAAGCAAAATAAGTTTTATATTTGTGCCATTTTTTATGGTGAACTTAAAAACATGCTTTCCCTTAATTTTTAGAGGTCTATTTATTATTTTTTAAACTTAACTTATTTTAGAAATTAATTTACCTTTATTTTTAAACATGTTCTAAGCATTTTCAATATTTTTTTATATAACAAATGTTCAAAAGTCTCAAAATAAATAATATATTTGAAAGAGCATTTCTGTAAGATATTTATTATTTTTGATAAATATTTCATAATATCAGCTCACCAAAGTCATTCAATATGATCAAATATAGAAAGGCATAAGTTCGAATCTTTCCACTATTAAACTGAGGGAGACCGATTTTGTATTTCCACTTTTTACTCCTACATCATTTGGGTGGGTACTTGAGAGTTTTGTGTTTTGTTATTATGACATATAGGAGTGGCTCAGTGTCTCTGAGAAATGTCCTCGTGAAATGCAATAACACATTGTGGGTAATACCAAAGTCTTATAACAACACTCCTGTTAAATTATTCAATAAACAAAAACAAAAAATTTGACATTTTCATTTTTAATAAGCATACATGAAATTTCAGACTGCTTTTTAGAAAAAGTGCTATTTTCATATGGAACAGATTTGATACTTCTTCTGATCGTAAATCGTTGTCTTTAAAGGACTCATGAAGATTAAAAGATTCATAAAGTACAATATCTTCCTATAGTTTTAGTGAGGAGAAAGGGGTGTCAGCTTTGTCTCGATCTCTAATTTGACATTAATTATAACGTAATTGGTTTTGTTCTTGGTTTCATTTGACAGAAATTAGCAGCCAGAAAAGTATTGCAATAACTAGTAATTTGCCAGCTTTAGTTTGAATTTCTGACATCAGTTGAAATTTATGAGCATGCTTTTCACATCTGAAAATCATCTTTCAAATACGCATATTAAAATTAGGTAAGTCGACTACAATCCATTTAGTAGTAGTTGCTCCCTTCGCATTTTTCAGTTTATAAATCAGGAAAATTTATTTGCAAAATCTTGTATAAATTATACAAAATCAACATGAACTTATTCTGAAAAATAGTGAAAATGTTTCTAAAATTTGAGGTTTGATACAGTGTAACATTTTTTTAGAAATAATAATTCTTATGAATTATTTATCCATTATATTTTCACTGAATAAACTTATATAATTTAGAAATAATATGTAAACGACATATCTTCTGTATAAATCATAAGTATTATTTTAAATGATAGACTTATACTGATATATGTTATCAGTGAAATAGAACTGATAAATTATTTCAACATAGTCTGCAGATTTTAAATATCTATGATTAGGAAAAATTTGAAATGAAATAAAAGTTCCATTTGTTGAAAACTTTGGATATATTTTATCTCTATTTTATTTTTCGTATTACATTTATTTTATTTTGTTTTCTGTATTACTTTTATTTTATTTTGTTTTCTGTATTACTTTTATTTTATTTTGCTTTCTGTATTACTTTTATTTTATTTTGTTTTTTGCATTACTTTTATTTTATTTTCCGTATTACATTTATTTTATTTTGTAGGGCTGCAAGAAGGAATTTTTTTCTGACAGATATTGAAACCATTTTATCATTCGGAGATGAGAATTTGGAAAATCTCTTTCTAGAGGCTGCCTTACAGTACCATATTAGAACAAACCCTGATAAAATATCATATTGTTCAGTTTGCGAGTGTGTTTACCGTGTCTCGAATAAGTTTAAATTCGTCTGTCCTAATTGCTCAAATAATGTTTTGTGAAAGATGATGATATTCATACATGACATAGTTTTATATGGTGAATTGATCAAACAATATGTGTTTTTAGAAAAATTCAGTTACAATGGTGAAGAGAACTTATGTCTTTGATTAAGTAAACTGTGATTAAAAATTCATGATTAAGGTCATTTGAATTTCTAGTTGCAGTGAGATAAATTTATTAAATTCAAATTTCTTCTGTCAACTGTGGTAACTGATACTCTCTGTTTGAAGGCGAATAACTACGTGGGATGTTTAGATCCTAACAATTTTATGAGACTCCTAAGAACTCTTAAATAAGAGGAAAATTCTTGAATAACAAATGATAAAATTTTAATTTATCTATGTATTTCCATATCGATATGTGTCATTTTTAAAACTACATTTTATTTTCTAATTATTTTTATAATTTATTATTTGTCATATTTTTATGAATATTATGTGTTTTTACTCTCAAAATTTTATGAAAACCATCCATATATTTGTGAAGAACTATATAGTTGAACTATATAATGTAGTTACTATTATTTTTTTTTAAGTATTCGCCTAACACTTCTCGATGGATTTAAAATAACTTAAGTTTTGCCAAACTCATTTTGCAAAAATATTTGTTGCTATAAATATGCAAGTAATTAATAAATAATGTAATGTTGTAATAATTAATAAATGATGTACTATACTATAAATGTTGCAAGAAATTCATAAATGATGAGTGTTATTCAAAGTTTGTGCTGAAATGTCTGTATGAACAGTCTCTGTTAAAGAAAGTGATAAAGTATTGGTGACTATGGCAGATTTAAGTTTTTACTGAGATCATTGTAATAGTTGACATTGAGGATTGTTTGCAGCTGATGAAGGTTATGTTAATGATATTAACTAAATAGTATCAATAACATATAAAAGAGAGATAATTAAATTGTGAGTTAATTGAATAATTTTAAACATAAGTAAAATTGGTCCCGAAGTGATCGATCCTCTGATTTTCATTTAGTGATCTTGATTAAATATGTTGCTTTAAATCAACACCTCGACCTTTTAGGTCATTATCCAAAAATTGATTTCCATCACAAAGAACAAAAGAGAAATTCAGAATTGTTGATAGCATTTTATGAAAATTATTTGGCAATATATAAAAGACTTAAGTGTAAAGGCTTTAATCTATACTAAGAATAATCAATCATAAATAACAAATAATTTCGAATAGATAAATAGTACCAGTGGTGTGAAGGTAACTACTTATTTGTTTGTTCATCCTTTTGCATGCTTCTTGTACAGCTTAAATACTGTGGGGCTGATTGTACTATCTCTGACAGATTATTATCAACTAACACAATTATTTATCGTATTGTATCTGAATAGCACTCTATATGATTCATCTCGCTTCTCCACAAGTTTTATTACATTTGCCGGACTACATGAGACATTTTTTATGCACGATCTTTTCTGCAAAATCTAACATTCTGTAGCAATTTTTAATCAAACGTGTTGTTCATCAAGTACATTTCTCAACCCTCCCAAGTAGATTAAAATGCAAAGATCTTGCATTATTTAAGAGATAAGATACGTCTATAGTTCATTCTTTTCTTACCTTCAATGAAATATTTATCGAGACTAGATCATGCAATATTTACACCTTCTCAACATATTTCGTTGTAGCCTAGAGGGAAATATTATGGAATGAAGGATAATCTAAACAAACGAGATCATAAGTTATTAATCAACAAAAAGTTTTCCGGAGTATTATCAGAATGCTTAGTTTAAAGTTTCATAAATTCGATTCTTTTAATCGGGCATAGATATTTGTAGCTTGCACTTTATTTTGCATGTGCCGGCTAAATTAGTAGTCATGTATGAAAAACATGGATACAATTTCAAACAAACAATTGTTAGAATGTATTGATTATCTGTAAAAAAATAAGATATTAGTTGTATTTCTTTATATTAATAATACCGAAAGGAAAATAATACGAAATTTCCTGTTGAGAATAGTTAGTTTTGTTTTATATAATAAATCTGTAAAATGTTGGTGAATAGATTGTAGATAATATTTAATATACATATTTACGGCACATATCGGAAAGGAATGTTATACATAAAATAAATGCTATGTTAAAATAAAAGTAGTGGCGAATGAAGAATCAGAAGAGTTACTATTGAAATAATTATGCAAATATTTATTTTCATTTAAAAATTTACTATGTTAATAACAAAAATTCACTTTCAACATATCTTATCGAATTAGATTTAAGTTTGACTCTAATAATAAATTATTTTTCTGACTAAAAATACTAATGTTTTATTCCACTTAATATGCTCTAGCTCTAAAATCTTAAAAAATAAAACTAAAGTTCAAAATTAAAAAAAAATATTAGTAAAAAATTCTCAAAGAAATACATCTATTAAAGAATGTTTGCTAAAATTTTCTAATTAATTGGGTTTTCGAAAGAATGTAGGGATTTTGGTTGCATGAAATATAATCTGTTATATGAAAAATGCTAGGTTATATGAAAGTATGAATCCTAATAATTTAAATTACTAATTCAAGATTATGAATCAAAGAATGATGCAACACCGTCACAAATACAAATTCATGTCTCACTACTCAATCATCACTTACAGTTTCAGCTCTCCTTCCTGGACAAATAAAAAATAGTTGTCCAAATAGTATTGCAACAAAAATGATTATCAGTAATCCGATTATTCTTATGATTAATATAACGGAGGTTTTTGAATATTACTTTCTGCACAATTTAAAAGCATACTGCACATGTTCCCCTTGATAATTTATATTGAAATTTTAAATATCTTCATAATTCATCAAATTACATCAGTATCTCAAGTTAAGTATTAAGATGCAAATGAGAATATTTGTCGTCCTGATCTACGTTACGCCTTCTGTACTTAAATATCGTGTAAGAAACAAAAGTGGCGTTAGTGTCATGCTGGATGAAACGGAATTAAGAGCTGACTGATTTCAAGGAAGGTGTAATTGTTGGGTATCATTGGATTTCCAAAATCTACCGTGACTTTTATGATAAAGAAATGTGAATGGTAGTTTTTAAAATGAGTTTCAATTTGGCGGACTAATGAAATTAAAAGATAGAGACTGACGAGTGTTGTTCAGAGGAATTCTAAAACGCTTCACCAAACTGATGACTCACATACTCCAGGAGCTCCGACAAGCATCCATGTTTGTTTTGTTTTGATAAATACCATCCGCTAAAAACTTTATTTGGCAACAAACTTATAGTCAGAAGCCTAGCTTCTGATATAAGTTTTTCATTACAAAATCTAACCACGGTATTCGGTTGAGGTGGTGAGAGACACGTTGAAATCAAACTGTAGATGTGTGGAAATAGGCACTCTGGGTGCTGAATTTAATTTCAAGCTCTACTAGTTAAATATCAGAGCTTGAGTATGCCTGCAGAATGACTTTTGCTAGAATGGATTGTGCTTAAACTTAAGTTTGACGGCGGTGGAATTATGATCTGGTTTTGTTTCTCGTAGTGTAAGAACTGGGAACTTTGATTACAATTCATGGTGAGTTCAACTCCACTACACTAGACAAAAAAACTCCTGCACCGTAGCAATATCATGGGTTGTATGATTGCGACACTTCTAAGATAACAACTCCATTTGTCATGTTGCAGCTTCCACTTTAGATTGATATGCTGACAATTAAGTGAACCAACTGGATTTGCCTGCCTAGTGCCAGACTTGAAACCTGTTGACCATTTCTAGGATGAGTTGAATCGATGAATTAAGGAATTAAGAAATTGTCCGAAGTTGGTGGAAGAACTTACTTGTTTTCTCCAAGCCAAATGGAAAAAAAGAAACCGCTGTCCATTATTTAAATCTGTAATTGCTTCACGTGGAGACCTTATTAATTATTTAATAAAAATAAATTGCACTTTTTTCTTTTATCACAAGTGTCGAAATACTTCCTGTTAGATAGTTTACGAGGGAGAGTATATTCCTGCAAAAGAAAAGCAGTTTATCTACAAATAACAAGCATAACTTGTAAGGGATAAGAAATCATGATGTATATTTAGAAATTAAATTTAGTAAAAATATATAAAATACACAAATTTGGAAGAAGATAGATGACAGGAACTGGAATCAGCATACCTGGGTTTACGAATTTGAATGTACATAGAAATGGCAATGTGATAGACTAAAAATATTTAGACAAGATTACTAAGTCTTAATGCCATTTCACATGCTGTAACCATAAACCATAACTTTTCATTAATCCAATGTAATGTCACATTTTATAGATCTCGTCTTCTGGAAAATACGCTTGCAACTTGAACGATGCAGCAGCATATGGAATAACCAGCATTCTCTCCTGACCAAAATTCAATAGAGCATGTTTGAGTTACACTTGAACGACGTATTGTTATGAGATTTGGACATCTTTTATTATCTGAAACTTGAATACAGTCTTTCTTCAGTAGATGGAATTATATTCCTCAAATAATTTTAATAACCTCATCGGATCCTTGCATAATAAATCTTTTGTGGTCTTAACTGTTCAAGAGATTTACACCTTAATTTAATAATCTCTGATAATTTCCAAAGTAAATATTTCCTGTTATTTACATGTAATCAAATTTGGAACTACATCGTTATTTATGTTCTTTCGATCCTTTTAAATTATTATTGATTATTGCCCATTTTATAATATTCCATGAAAGATAAAAGTTTCCATGAAACTTTTTATGTCCATTTTATAATCAGAGTCAGTTGTTACATGTGTATTTTCAAGTTTATGATTATCATATGACACGAATACACATATATTTAGATTAAAAAAAATTTTACTAAAGAGATTTTTAGAAAACATTTTCGGAATCCTATTTTTTATTGACCCTAATTGGCTTAGGCAGCATGGAAATAGGAGGAGAGACAAAATATGAAAATGAATTTTTGAGGTGGATTATAGTCGTTGTAATTGGAAATAGAAAGAAAATACTTTGATCCAAAAGAAGAAAAAAAAAAAAAAAAAAAAAAAAAAAAAAAAAAAAAAGGAAAATTATGCTTTGATTCTAAAACTTTTGGAAATGATTGACCTTTTTCTGTGAATGCAGTCTATGCCTTATGGCATTATAATATCTAGAATATTTGAAGAAATATACAACTAGAGAAGGTTATAAGAGCAATCTTTTAGAGATTAAGAATGCCAAGTATTTTCCTATGATCAACTCAAGGGATCCCACAAGGGGATCAATCTTATACACAATGCGATAATACTTGAATTATTGTGTTCTACAGAATTATCTATAAATTTCATTCATTGAGATATTAATTACTGTAGGCAACGTATGACAACAAAAGCAGGTGCATATTCTTTGAATGCATAAATTTTAAGAACATCATTGATTAAAATAATAAACTGCTATTCTTAATGTACATGACAAGGTCCTTCAGTTAGTCTACTAAATCTCATTTTATAGACAGTGGGTTGTTATATAGTGTTCATTGTACTCTTTAATGATTGTTTTAAGTGACATAGAATTTTTAATATAGGAATCTGGTAAGGCTCAAAAATGAAAAATTTAAGGATTCATATTTGAAATATTTATTCATAATGCCAGTAGTCTTTCAAAAAACCCCTGAGACATCTTGCCTGTTAAATTTTAAATATTACAATGATAAAAAGGACCTCTTTTATGAATATTTTAAAGCAAACAATGATACGTACAAAAATATATGAAAATTTAAAAATGCCTTTATGAATAAATTAGATTAATACAATTATGTATAATTCTATATTTATATTTTTAAAACGAACCTTTAAAGAATTATTCTTTCAAAATATAAACTATCTGTTAATCTATTTGATTAACAGATAGTATATAACCTTGTTAATTTTACTTTCAACTTGCAAATTAAGTTTTTGAACATAACATCCAGTTTAGAATTCCGCTGCTGTAAATAGCTTTGAATGACGGCTTGACAAAAATAAATTTTTTCTGAAGGACGTGAACTATTTGTTTCGTAGTTGTTAAAATAAATGTTACCTGTGCTGCCATCTCTGCTTTCATCCAGGAATGAATTTCTATACTAAATCGAAATGGATGGGGCGGTTTCTCCTCTCAAATTTCTTTTATGAAAAAACATTTGTTAATTTGTGCGTATAGTAACAGTTGAGCTCAATATTAAAACTTTTGTGATGCATTTAATATCATAATATTTAGACCAAAAGCTATAAATATCGATTATAATGAGATAAAAGGAAATTGATTTCGATTTCGAAAGAAAGAAAAAAAGTTCTAAGAGGATTTGAAATTATATGAAAAAATTTAACATTGTTACAATTAATTTATATGTTGAAAGGAAGATAAATAATAAAAATAAATAGATGTAAATTTAAAAAAAAAGAGTCTACAAAATAATATTTTTATTTCATTCTCAAAATATATAACATCCTTTAATGACTGATTAAATTTTATTTTATTTTTGGAACATTATAATTTAAATACATACGTGTAAAAATATTATTTTAAGATATTTAAATTCTTAATGTAAGACAAAGCAAAGATACTGCGATCATAATTTTTTTTGATGTTTCACTGTATTTTTCTCTCTCTCTCTGAATCTGTGAAAAGATTACGTCAATGACCAGATGGTAATCATCAATTTTGTTGTAATAGTATCTACAGATGTCAACACTCGAAGTAAATTCAAACGTCTAGTTCTGAGTTCTTTAAATTTATTAGATGCACTATTTCGTCAGATCTAACTATAGGGTTGCTATCACTCAGAAATTAGTTGAAAGAGATTTTCTGAGGCATTGAGTTCAAAGTTTTTGTAAGTTGCTTTAAATAATTTTATGCTGTATTTTCATTATCTTTTTAGTTTTACTCTCTAAATATGAATTTGAAAGTAACATAGTATTATTCTGAACATGCATTTTTAGTAATTGATATGAACTTCAATTTATATATACATATGAATCACATCATTTTTATAAATACATAATGTATTCTTATATATCTTTGAAATCTTTTCTATCGTTTTGGTCCATGATACTTAAAAAAATATTAAGTTTGATTCCTTTTTATGTCAATTAATATTGTTTTCCTTGTGTTTTAAAAATTAAATATAATTAAAGTATGAAAATGGTTTCAACAAGCTTGTTTTAATTTACTTCTTAAAATAATCGCTGTCACTATTTCATTTGTTAATTGATAGTTAGTTAAATAATATGAAGTAATGATGAATAAATTCAAAAGGGAAATAAAATTAAATATGTATATTTGTTTTGTTTTTCGAAATATTTTTAATTTGTTAATTCTCCCTCCAAAGTTCAAGCTATTTAGGTTTAAAGAAAACATTGTATTTAAAAGTTATCAAGGAAAGTAGTTGAAAATATTTCTTTTCTAAAAATATATAACGAATTCTTTGAAATAAATAAATTTGACTGCAAAAAAAAAAAAAAAAAAAGAATAGAAAAAAAAGTAAACGAAACTAGAACAGAAATAAAGCGAATTTTATGGATGATATCCTACATAAATATGTTTGATAAATATATGTTTAAATTAAACTTATCATGTAGATTTCTTTATTAAAGTTCTAAGCAAATCATAAAAGAAATATATAAATATTTTCCCTGGAGCTCTTAGAATACACACTATAATCATAATAACAATCATTTTAATAAATCAATTCTAGCCCGAAATTTGGAGTAAAAACAAATGAGCTTTAATATTATAAACAGGTATCAGAAATTGTAGTTTTATAACAACCAAGTCGTTTTAAGTTTCCTTTTTTTATTTAAATATTACTGTATACATACAATTCAGAACAAATTTCCCACGTAGACAATTTTAGTTTTGGAAACTAGGTTATAAGCCTCTAAATAATGTTTATCTTTTTTTCCCTTCAATTTCTAGTGTAAAAATAATTTGAATTTACTGAATATCAGAACAAAGTGATTTTTGAAATAATTTAATCCTTTTAGAATCTTAGATATCTTAGTGAATTCGAATTCATTTTGTAAATGCATGTGTATGGAAAGTAAAATCTAAACTAGACAGATAATAGGAAAAGTACTTTTTATTTTACAAAGAAAGTTAAACTGGGAAAACAGAATTATTTATTCACACACATGAAGAGAAGTAACAGTGCCAGAGAATATTACTTGATATAACAGCTTTGGAATGACATGTTTTCCACTTTGAAATGAATGCATAAATATTACATATACATGTGGTGTAGCTATGTTACAAGAAGACACAATGTTCGCAACATGTAAACGGATCAACTGATATTTTAGATGCAAAGAATGTGAGTGATAAATACAATATCGTAAGCGAAATGTCTTTCTTTTCTTTTGCTTTTAATTCCAGAAATATACACCTGTACATGGAGAACTGTGTTTTTAAGGAGACATTAATATGTACCATTAAAAGTAAAGAGTATCTGCTGCGAAATCATGAAATGCTTATATTGTTTCTTTTATGGTATACGATTTTAATTAGAAACGTTAAAATCGAAATCTAAATTAATTAAATGTTTTTAACGAAAATATTTATATTAATTTTGGGTAACTGGCATGTAATATTTTTTAAATTTAATGTAATATTTTGTCCTTTTTATAAATTTATTAATAAATTACTTAATAGTTAAAATAAGTTATTTGCTGCATTTTATGTAGAGTAATAAAGCAATTCCAGGAAGATAAGTTTTCAGTGTAGTTACACTTCAGATTGACTTAATTTGTAATTTTAAAGTAATTAATTAATTTAATTAAGTTTAAATTATTTCAGTTAGGATTAAATTTAATCGACACTTTATTTATAATTGTAGCTATTTTATTATTAAATCGTGAGTAATTAAACAAATTTAATTACTCACGTGAGTAATTAAGTAAATTTTGAGTACATTTTTATTAGAGTCAGTATTACGCAATATTTGCATGCTTTAAAATTAAAGTAATTCCAAATTAACAGTGTAAGAGTCGAGGGTTACGAAGTATATTAAATTTGGGTAATCATAACACATTTCTCTTGGTGATCTACAATTCCACTTTTATCAATGCATACGTATTTCTCGCTATTAATATTTTTTAAAACTAATTTTTAAATGGGATTGATTATTATAGTATCGGGGCAAATAAATTTATAATAATATAATTTTTGCAAAAATCTTGAGCCAAAATCTTTTGTTTAAGCATAAGAATGGCTTCAATGAAATGCACAAATTTTAACTTAACAATTTTAAATTTCATTTGTGATTATCTGCTTCGAATTAAGTATATGTTGCGTCTTAATAACAGAGCTTTGTTACGTGTTTTTCAGTTTAAAATAGTTTTGGATGTTATCTTTATATAAAAAACTATTTTTAAGCGGATGAGTTGACATTATTTTATCGTATTTTCATCAAGTTATATAGTATTTGAATATTTTTTAATATCTGTTTGGTGCTGAAAAACTATTTTACAGATTATCTAAAAGGAATTTATTGTTCGTTAGAAAAACTTTATTAAAAAGAGAAAAATACTTTATAAAAGTTTTGGTCAAATAACTTCCTCTTGTGGCTTTTTCTGGATGTTTTATAAAATAGTTCAACTTCTTTTCATTCGGAATTGGTGCATCAGATAATCATGACTCATTTACCATTTCGTTATACATTAAATATATTTCATTTTGTTATGTTATTAAATAATTTTTATTACTGTCTATAAAATTTAATATTTTTTAAATTTTTCAATTGGTGTCAAAAAATCATTTTGTTCTATAAATAAATATGATGTAATTCTTACATAATGAATAACTTAAAAAGATAACCGAAGCATATAATATATATTTTTTTCATTTTGTAATCATGAAATCGTTAAAAAAATTTTTTTTTACCACCAAATACGTAATGACATATTTAAGCCAATTTTTATATCGAAATTCTAAAATTTGCTCATCAGTTTTCATTGTAACACATTAAATATATCCGTTTATGATTATTTTTATAGTTTCTTGTTGTAGCTGAGTCTTTACAATATAACAATTGTTTCAATGTGAATGGAAAATCTTGAAAATTTTTAATTTTTCCCTTTAAGGATACTTTTAGTTTTTCGAAAATTAAATTATATATATTTCAAAAATGTTTCCTAACATTATTCTTAAACAATGATTTTATTTATTTTTCAAATTTTGACTGAATGTAACATTATATTTAGGTTTGCAAGAATCTGAAAAATGATTGTTGGTCAGCTAAATCAACAAATGCAACACATAAGCATATTTCGCTTAAGAAATGGCGAAATACATTGAAATTTCGAAATAATATTCAAAATAAAAATAACAGTTTTCTTAGATTATTACTTTGGTTATAATAATAGCTGCGTTTATTTTTGTAATTCAAACATATGGATTAAGATAAATAGCATTTTTCACTGCCACTGCATTTAGAAGCAACGGTACTTCTATTTAAGCAGCTTGTGTTTTCATTTTCTAAGAGTATGAGGCTCGCCCATATATGGAAACAAATAAAATTCTGTTTATGTATTTTTTATTGCATTATGCAGCTCATTTTCCAAAATCATTTATTGAAAAGGCAGAGCATGGCAACATTACGTTTGCTCTTGGTTAGTGTAAGACAAATGATAGTTCAAGTTACATGAGAAAACATTCCATATTTTTGCCAGTTCTAAAGAGATTGTGGTCTTAATTATAATACATAATTCATTTTGCTTTCTAACTATTACTTTTATTTCAAAAATCGTGTTCTTTCGAAAAGGTATGTCATTTCTTTGTTATTTGTTATGTGTTCCTTAAAAAGGAAAAGCATAAGAAATCTGTATTAGGATTAAAAAAATATTAAAGATGAAATTGCAGTTCTATCTAAAAAAACGTGCTTACACATTTTATCGAAATGAAATTTAAGGCTGAGTGAAATTTAAGAATAAATGAAATCTAGTAATTAAATAAAATCGTTTTCAAGAATATTAATTACCATTGCATTAGTTTCTCCCTGTTTTATAAAATTTAATTAATGTCATTTAAATTTTCTTATATTTCCAAATTCGAAACTGCTTGACCTTTGTAATTATTATACAGAAAAAATTTCCATTTTCCCGCGAACCTTTGTAAAAACTAAATTATACTTTAGTTTCATTGGTTATCCCTCGAAGATTTGAAACGTATAGTTTTAAGTGATCTTCCTATAGCAAATATCTATAACTGGGATTTACAAATCTGGCTATAAAAATAAAAAGTTTTAAATGACATAAAACAGTGGTTTTGTGAAAAAATTAAATACTGAGGGTATTAATTCATTCTGCATAAAAAATTATAGTTACTATTTAGTTTGCTTAGAATAGAAAATGAAAAATAGGAAGTCAGTTCATTTTCCTCCAATAGTTAGGGAAAAACATTAGTAATTTATTAAACCTTGGAGTAAGCAACTTGTTCTCAACTGAAACATTCTATAGAATAATCATATTCTTATCATATGCAATTATACAACACCTCCTTATAATGCTTATTTTAATAATTATATTATGAACAAGAGTTGTATTCTATTTAAATTCTTTAGAATTAAATTATTTTTTTAAAATTTTTAATAGAAATCAATTATGTTAACATTAATTTAGAGTTTTTATTTTAACTTATTGAAATAGAATGTTGAATTGCTAAAATTTTAACTAAATGGTTAAATAACTATTAATCATTCAAAGTTTATATCTGGAAAACTTGGAATTTCTGTAAAAACGATTTCAATAACTAAGTAAATATTATATATTAGAATTCAGTTATACCTTCTTATTTATGTATTTTAGAGCAGTGATTTATATAAAAATAGCTGGTAAAAGGAACAAAAGTAGGTTAGAGTGGAATAGATTTTTCAACATAATAATAGTGCAATATGAATTTTTCGAATTTTCAAATTCATAAATACGAATTTAGAAAAACAATTTACAAATGAAAATGTATATTTTCTAGAAAGTTTCAGTTTCAAATTCACAGTATATGACGTTATTAAAATCATGACTAATCACACTTCAATGAATACTCATTTCAATTTACACTGATTTTCTTTCAAATGTGGAGAATATTTTAAAAATATGATTTTCTATATAATATTAGAGTTTTATAAATTTTCAGTTACAGTGTTTAGGTCTTTGATAAACATTTTGAAACGAAGATATAGTTTTTAATATTTTTTGCGAGGATTTGTATATATTTTTTTATAAATTTTAATACTTACTGTTTAATGACAACAAAAATTTTACTCAATAATAAATTGACAGATCACCATTTCGCTGCAGAAACTCCTTCTAAATTTGAAACGCAACACTCCATAAATCTCAAAGAATCATTCAATAATTCGAAATAAAATTTTGCATTAATTATTTTAACAATGTCCGCTCTTTAAGGCAGAACTCCTATGATGACTTCGACACTGATCTCACCAGACGGAACACTTCTTTTTTGGATTCATTCGACTTCCCAACGGGCAATTATATGTTCTGGCAAAATGGTATGAGTTGGGGAGAGGCCCCCAAACACCAAAAAAAAAAAAAAAAAAAAAAAAAAAAAAAAAATCAAAATTCGAAGAAAAAATAACATTTTTTAATTATATTCGAAAATTTAATCTGAAATTTAAATTAAATATGGTATAGAAATTTCCTGCAAATTATAGCTATTCCAATGGCGAGGTATGCATATACTGTGTTGGATTTATATAAGAGCAGTTTACATTTAAAGTTGCGGATAATCAGGTAAAGAACTAATTGAGTATCAGAAGGAATAGCTGAGCTATTCATCTTGAGGAAAATAGTTTTCTTTAATATATGTACTAATCTGATATATTTGCTGAGTACTATTTTATTTTATGCTGTTGATGAACAACTGAGAATTGTTAGAATATATTTATTACTGCTTTGCTATTTAATTATCATTAAACTGCTTTATTATTTAATTATTGTTTACCATGCATTACAAAAACACCATATAACTTGGTTGATCTTCCTGTACTCTTAAAATTAATTAGGCTTATTAATACATAGGTTGGAACACAGCAAATTGGAACCATTTAGTTGAAATTAGCAACAGGTGAAAGTCATTTGTAACAATCACATAATGGTCCTACAATTTTATAAATCATTGAGGAAGAAAATGTCTTTTCAATGTCATTCTAAGCAAACTTGTCACAAAACCCTATCTCTGAAAGATACTGCACACACAAAAAAGTACATAATACTAAATAAATGTATGTTACTGTTAAATATGTTATAACAATAGGACAGTAATTTTGTCTATGACTTTGAAAATCAAAGTTTCTTAACAATTACAAATTGTTAAGAAACTTTGCGTTTATTTAATAGCACAAAATAATTTTAAACAATAAAGAAGATTAATTGAAAATAATAAGTTATCACTTATTTATATGTTATTGCTCACTAAATTAACTCTTACGAATGTACATATCAAGGGATTATTATTAAATAATAAATTAACTTTTGTAAATCCTTATGCTTATATTATCAAGATATACTTTATATTCAAATTTGCTGTGGAAATTATAAAATTTGTTTATATTTCGTTTTTTAATTATCAAGAGAATATTATTTAAAAAAAGCATGTTTTTGATTTTAATAATATAATATGAATATTTAAAAGTTCAAATGTATCTAATAATAACATTGTGATATCCTCAGTTACATTATTTAATATTTAAATAATGTATATAAGAAGAGAAAAAAAAAAGCCAGTTTCAATTTATCTTCAAACGGTCGTAAATGTTCATTTTTTGACAATTGTATTAAAGAGTTTTCTGAATTGAAATATTCCTGGTGATAAGTTTGAACTTACCTGATAGGGCCCGGACTATGAACAGAAGATCTCACCTTACTTAAGGCGTCTTCTGGTCTCATGGAGCCACACCAAATCTGAAAAGAGAAGATCGCTTACATAAACATGTTATTTAGTTATTGTAAATATTGATCAACAGTATATATCTAAAGACCCTAAGTTTAAAACTGTATTTTGAATGATTTTAAATATTTTAATTTTAATCTAGCATAGTTGAAGCTATTGTTACAAAATTGTATTTTTTAAAAAAAATATCTTGAAGTGGAAATAAGAAATGTTAAACGTCAAATTATTCATAACAAAAGATTGTTTCTGTCTGAGATGATTTTTTTAAGACCATATTTAAAAATAAAAACTATTAAATATATAATTGTCATACCCTTAAGGTAAATTTTAATACCCTAATATTTTTTATTATTTAAGGGATTGTTCAACTTATACTTATATAAAAATTAATGTTATTCAATGGAAAAGTTTAGAGCCGTAGATTCTGAGAAAAAAGACAGAGCAAAGGGTGTTTTTCCAAAATTAGAAAACTATTTAGAATAATTAAAATAAATATTTAGATAAACCTTCGTAGCTCCTAATTTTTTCCTTTTGATATTAGGCATTGAGTCTTGCATTCTCAAATGTATAATTCATCTGACAAATTGTGCTGATTGTTCAAGTATTTGTAAAAAACAAACATGACCCTAACGCAATAAATTTTTAAAATTTTTCGCATAAATTTGAAATAATTATTGAATGAAATGAATGAATTGTAAATAAATATTTGTTTTTTAATTTATGCAAATTTTACATTTATTTGACATTTTTAAGTATAGTACTCTTTCATATGCTCGTTTTTATATTGACTCGTAAATTTTTGTTTTAATTAAAGAATTTCAATACTTTTTGAAGTTAAAAATATGATTTGTTCAATTTTGTTATGAAATATTTAAGTAATTTGCAAAATTGTTTTTTAAAATAGGAGTTTATATCTTAGAAAATTTTTGATACACCTTATTTTCAATTGTTTCCATGATTCTTGCGGAATCATTTCTTTATTCATACTAATTATGAAAACTGCAAGCTTAAGTGTATTTTTGGGCATATTAAAACATTTTTATGGCCATTCCTGAATTAAAGGTATGAAATGAATTAATATTGATACTACACTGATTATCATAAATTAAGGAAAAATTACAAAAATCACGATAGCACAAAAAGTTTTGCGTGGAATTTAATGAAGCTTATATACATTATAAAAAAACATAGAAAAGTACAAATAGCACAAAAAGAAATCACCAGAAAATTATGATGTTATAAAAAATTAACATATGTATACAATGAACAAATGGTGTAAGTTTGGCATAAGAAAAGTACCTTTAATATGTACTATGATCCCCTAAGAAGCAATACAGCACATACAATGATGTATGATGCTCACAATTATGCGGTCTAATCATTGTGTAGGAAGTGTGAGCTATTGTTCTTCCAAAGCAGCTGAAAGCATGGCTAGGGTCCTAGGAAGGGGATTGAGAGCAGCAACACGTCGTCCAAGAACGTCCCAAAAATACTCGATTTGGCTTAAGGCCAGTAATCAATCTGGCCTTAGTATTCGCTCAATTGTTTCCGTTCAAGATAAGTATTCACGACGCGAGCCCTGTTTGGTCTCGCATTATCATCTTGTAGTTTGAAAGAATCACCTATTGCCCGGAATAAGGGCGCACATAAACATCCAGGATATGATCTCTATAGGTATGAGCATTAACATTTCCACTGGAAAAGATATAGAAGTCTGCGCGTTCATCCAAAGAGATACTACTCCAAACATAGATGCTGTCTGATTCGTATGCATGTCTTTCACATATGTATGATGGATGAAAACGATATCCACGTTCTCCCCAATGAAAATGCACCTAGTCTCGCTTTCGAAGCTAAACCTGGACTTATCAGTAAAGGAAACAGCCATCCATTGATCACGCGTGCAGTGGACATGTAAAAGAACCCATTGCAAATGTTATCGCCTATGGCGTGATGTGAAAATGATTGGTCGCCTAGCATAAAGACTAGGTTCGTGAAGCCTTCAATGCATGGTATATCTGAATACCAACCTTATCGGAATTCTATTCCTTCGTACGCATGATGACAAATATCGGTTCTATGACCGATATTTGTCAATGTGCGTGGCCGTCATTGGCTGAACCTCCTGGATGTCGAATCCGTGGTTAGAAATTGTTGCCAAAGTTTATGAAATACAGACGGACTCACATTCAGCCATCTAGCCACTTCTATCTGATTTTGTCCTGCCTCTGGCCTCCCATTAGTTAGCCATCGAAATTGTTTGGTCAAATGATGCTTGGAGGCCATTATTACAATTCCCTATTCCATATTTCTAATCTCAGACACGCAGCGGCATTGGATGCACGGTCACTCTGAGACATTCATTTCTATGCTCCTCACAAACGATGTATTCCGACAGCAACATCATTATTTTACATGATGTTATATTATTCAGCTCCTTTTACTTACCAACTTATTCAAAGTTCATTAAGATTGGCTTATAAGAGTTACCGCTATTTCTGTGATTTTTCCTTAATTTTTTGTAATTAGTATATATATTTCAGTCATATTCAAAAACAAAGTTGAAAATGTGGGCTATCGTAGTTAAATATTATAATTAATATTTTGAACGGAATCTTATGAATACATGTTTATTTTTTTCTACCATGCTGCAGAATAATTAAATGCAGTCTCAGTAATACTTGTTTGTAACAAAATTTTATGCCCTAAAATTCTGATTTCAGTTTATTAAATGTTACAATTGAAGTGCTAGTTAGAGATGTATAAGATTTATTTCAAAACTTAATAACCTGATATTAGAGTTTCCCAGGTAGTCAAAAAGCAGATATTAGCGATTTCCAATACTACTCTAAGACTTAAAAATTCATATTTTATTTTTTAAAGTAATAAATACATATTTTGAAATATTTGTTTTATTTTTTATGCCGCCTTGTGCGATTACAAGCAAATTAAGTGCTTTTTAAGGTAGGAAATATTTTTTCATTTTAAATTTCTTAATATAATTAGTAAGCGAATATTTTAATGAAACTGTAAAACAGTATCCTCTTCAATTTTAAGCATTTTTTATGATTGTAAAACGATATTTCCTACATTTCTTTAAAACTATGAACGCTGTGAATACTAAAAATAAGATGTAATACTAAAAATGAATATGTTAGATATAAATCCATGTTCGTAATAGATAATAAAGACTTAAAAGCACATTATACATCTGTTTTATTAATGCATAACAATAAAATTTAAAGGTACAAAGTGTATAATCTTTAGAATATACATGATCAGTATGCAATTTAAAAAGGAATTAGATCAACTAAGTGGACATATCATAAATTTAAGCTCATGATGGAAAGTTTTATTGAAATATTAGAACTCTAAAAATTATTAAGAAAGGGTATTTCTTAAATACATTAAATGTAAAACTATATATATATTTATATAGATAGATAGATAATATCATCTAGATATATAGATAAATAAAAACTTTGAATATTTTTTTAAGCGTTTCATAAAACTTGAGAAGGTAATAAACTAAAAGAAATAGCAATTATAAGTAATTCTTATTTCAACTAAACTAAGAAGGAGGATTTTAAATTGTTGTTATTTAACCAAATATTTATCAGGCAACAAAAAAATCAAATATTATACTTAGTTTATAGCTTACATTTTTATGATTAAAGCAAATTACGATGATGGCGATTGTCATGTTTTGCGTTTGAGTCTACATATTTTGCGTACGGATTATTGCTTAAAGAAAGATTAAATGAAATCTCGTACTGAACAATTTAACTAATCGATAAGGACTCTTAGATCTTATCTGAAACTTTCACATTTTTTTATATTATTTGGTAATTTTATTTTCCTATTACCCAATTATTTTTGCCTCATGTAAGCGATGCTTTAAATGTGGCGCAAATACCTTTGAAGTAAATAATATGATTTTATTTATATATAACACACAGTCTTTTCTTCCAGGATTACTTTTTAATGAAAACTATTTGTAAACTTTCCATAGAGTATAAGACTGATAACTTAATCTCTTAAGCAATTATTTCCTAATTTCTGCCGCACCATTATTATTAGCTCAGATTATAATCTTAGGAAAAAATATTATTTGTACTTTCGTTGTTGCTTTCAACTTGCAATCCTGATTATTGTCAGCCCATAATTGGTTTATAATGCGGTTCAATTTCTTAATACTTTATACGTATTAATAATTTTATTTTTAATATATTAATTATCGGCGAAGTATCATAAAAATTCTGATAAAATTATTCGTTGATCTTATTTATTGGCATAACTGTACCATATATTTTTCCATCCTTATAAATTTATATAATTTATAATCCCATCCAAGATTACTAACTTTTGTTTATGAGCATTTTCATTTCCTAATCCTTACATCAAGACTAAAGCTTA
This sequence comes from Latrodectus geometricus, assembly GCA_026290005.1. Classification (NCBI taxonomy): domain Eukaryota; kingdom Metazoa; phylum Arthropoda; class Arachnida; order Araneae; family Theridiidae; genus Latrodectus; species Latrodectus geometricus. The sequence continues at coordinate 369,992 of JAPDSC010156941.1, read as the reverse complement.
TCTGACTTTTACCTTCTGACGTTTCCATTAAGACTAAAACTTTTATTTATAAAGTTTTTTGCCTTCTAATGCCTCAATGAAGACAGCCATTTACTCGAGATTTAATAATATTCTTGAGAAAGATAAACTAAAAAATCTAGTGACATTGAAGTAGTTTTACTAATTATAAAATTGGAACATCATTAAGTTTTTAATATGTTATTGTCAATTTGCAGGACAATTCATTAATTACTTAATTTAAGTAATTTCAATACTTAAATTAAGTAATTAATGAATATTTTTATATTTGACTTTTTTTTAAAAAATTTTATGTATGAGTCACTTTAAAAAAGACTACTATTTTATCTTATCTTTTTACTTACTTTGGTATCTTCTACTATAGATAGTAAAATTTTCACATGTCTCCGTTGTTTACCATTTCATGCATTCAGGAATAATAATATCATAGGTTTTGAAAACATTTTTTGGTTGCAATTTTTTTTTATATTTATAAATTTACAATAAATAATAAATTATTCTATTATAAATGTATTCATGTAATATAACTTGAAAAGGATCTATATATATAAGAGCTGATTTTTTTTTCTACAATTAACAAAAGCTTAACAGTCTGAGATTTGAAGATTTGTGAACGGATTTTGAATATTACACTTTTTTATATCTTTGAACCATTTTCATATGAGGAATATTTTTCATAGTTTTTAAAATATTTAAATATCCCTGTACTTCACTCACAAATAAGCAAATCTTACCTGTGCATAGTTAAGGAAGAACAGTTGATCATGCGTTAAGTTTAATCCTGGGAGCAAAGGTTCTTCTCCATGTCTCGATATGTATTTCTTATATGCCTGAAAACACAAAATTAAATATTTTTAAGAAAACATATTTTAACAAGTAATATTCTACCAACAAATGAATAGATTTTTTTTTAATTTAAAAAATTTACCCGATAAGCTTGTTTGAGTCCTCCATTATCAGCTATGTTTTCCCCTTGAGTCATTTTTCCATTTATCTAAACACAAATTGAATCAATATTCATATGACATGAAATGTGTTAAGAAATACATGTTTGACAAACAATAGTGGCACTATCTTCACGTATTGTTTTATTTGTGAAGGCATTGGTTTGTTAATAAACCTTTCTTTCTTAATTATTAATGACCTTAAAGTAAACTCACATTTAATCCTATGTCTTCAAGGACGTAACTGGAGTACTGGTCGATGATGCATTGGGCCCTTTCTCGGAATCTTCGAACCGTGGCTTCGTTCCACCATTGTTTCAGATTGCCTTCTTTATCGAACTGCCGACCTGAAATAATTTATTCTCAATCGCTTGAGCTTAGATATTCATTTGCGACGTTAAAATGAATGAATAAACAATGAGACTATATTATCTGTTTAGATCTATTCACAAAAGTTCTGTGAAAAATATCAATCCTCAGAAATCCACGTGGTTCTGTCTGAACGCAAAAAGCGCTGATCCTTGTTATAATTTATATTATTTATACAGCTTATACATTCTTGTGCTTTTTTGTTTCGTAGTTGTAAGAGAACCATGTTTCTCAGATTGGGTCAATTTAATCAGCCACGAGAATTTGCTATTATTTCATATTATTAAATATTTTTTTTAAATTTTCAACTGCGTATTCATTTAGAAAGTCTCAATGTTTTTCCTGGAGCCAATTTAGTTTTAGTTTTCCGTTGTTTGAATGTTCTTCAAGTGTCTGATTTTCAGTTTTTTTGTTTACCTACAGAGGCTCTTTCAAATATTGTGTAAGCTCATTTTGAAGAAAATTTGTGCGTAAGAACCCCAACAAATTTGCAAGCATTAAAACTTTAAAATTATATATTTAGAAATTATAATTTTGAAATTTTATTCTATTTCTCTCAGAAATCTTGCCCCATTCATGGAATACTCATTACTATTTAATTAATAATGTTCAATTTATAGTACTCAATATTACACTGTAATTACGTTATCTGAAAAAATTGAATTATGAAAAGTGTCCGTTATATTGTATAATAATATATAACAAAACATAAAATATGTGTATTTAATTTATTCGATAATTATACGAAATTGTTTCTTGGTAAGAGTGAAATTCACAAGCCACCTGTTAAAGATATTACATATGTATTTCTTGGCTTTGGATACATATGCATAAATTTGTTTGCCTTAAAGTGAATTTTTAATTTTAGGAATATAAAATGAATGATAATGAATTGACAAATTTTAATATGCTTAAACAGGAAGTCCCAATTTAGCAATTAAAAATAACAAATAAATACCTTTATCATCAAAACCATGTGTCATTTCATGGCCGATAACGACCCCGATTCCGCCATAGTTTAATGATCTGAAATAGAGATGTGTTAAATGTAATAAAGATTAAATGAGAATATAGTAAGTGCAAAATCAAATGAACGTACATATTTTAAAAGGAATTGACATATGTGTTTGTAATTTTGCATTTTTTTCATTCTATGATGCAAAGGATGTTTTCATTTAAATATTCAATGTAATTAAAATGAAATTAAAATATTAATGCAGATATTGTTTAAGTTTTGAAAAAAAAAATAAAATCCATGCATTTTATTTCTCAAATTTATGATATTTGATTTTGAAAAAAAAAATAAAATCAAAACAGTTTCTTATATTCAAATAATGTACTTCTTCTCCGTGATTAAATTAATTGCAGTCTTCGAAGTTGTTTCTTATTTTTTTATATATCTGGTTTTTTTTGCCATTTATCAATCTGAGATATTTCTATGTAGTTTGTTAAAAGTTTGTTAAAATGCATTACATAACACCAACGAAGTTTATTTTAAAAAATTATTGAAAGTTATTTTAATTAATTTATATTTAACTTAATCGCTATTGTTGGAAAAGACTTCTGTCGATTATTTTATTTATTTATGGTTTAGTGATATTAATATTTACGAAAACTAATGCTAAATCCATTAGAATAGATTTGTTGTGACAGTAGAAAATGTGTTTGTTGTACCGTGATGAAATGTCTATTTGATATATTGAAAAAAAAAACTTGCAAGACTGGTAAATTTTCTTAAAATTAAATTTTTTTACCTGTATCTGATTTATTTCAGATATAATTCTCTAAAATATTTGAAGTAAATTTAAATGCTAACAATTAATTGGAGACTATTCTTACTTTAGATGATAAAGGATATAAAAACTCTTTTAGCATGCCAGTAAAAGTAATTATTTTATTAAATAACAAATTTAATTATTTATTAAGGTAATGACTATTGGTATTTTTCTTAAAACATTTTAAAAGTTTTCAACTACTCAATTTAAATAAATTTTTTACGCCTTCTTACGTTGCTTGTTTTGATCAATCTCTTACTTCTTATCATTTTCATTTTATCGAAAACTAAAATTCAGCTGAAGTGCTTTCAAGCCAATTGTAACTGATTTAAGTACTCTATTCAAAAGCAAAATAGTGTATTCAATAATATGCTCAACATAATAAAAATGCAATATTTCAAGAAATCAAGTAAGTAGAATGGTTTAATTGCAATATTTATTTTCAAAATAAAAAAGTAATTTTTAATTTAAAAGAGTCATAGATTTTTAAAATTTATATTTATTGTTTTTATTTTATTATAAAATATATAAATTATGGATTGATTAGGAATTTTGTATCTTTTTATATTAGTTTAATAATAGATAAAAAAGTATATAGATTAATTTTCTTAATTGAAGCGAACCATCGATTTTTAAAATTCATTTTTGCAGTTTTTATTCAATTATAAATTATAAATTATCAGTCACTTAGAAACTCTGTATTTTTTTGTATTTTTTAATAATAGATAAAAAATTAAATTAGTTTTTTAATTCAAATAAACCACGAGTTCTTAAAATCTATCTTTGCAGTTTTTATATTATTATGAAATATGAATTATCGATCACTTAGAAATTTTGTATGTTTTTATATTCTTTTAATAATAGCTAAAAAAACTATATATATTTTCAATGAATATATAAATTATGTATTTTTTTAATTACATGAACCATGAATTTTTAAAATCCATTTTTGTAATTTTTATTCAATTATCTTGTAATTCAATTTTAATGCTCGACTGTAGTACTTTGTAAAAAGTGATCATTTTGCAACTGAAATGTTATAAATGTTATCTAAATTAAAATTAGTTAGGAAACGTACTGTAAATTAATAATGTTAAAATATGTCTTAAATATAAAATTTAAAATAATTCGTTAATTTTTATAAATATGTTCCTTTAAGTACTCTTCAAATAAATTACCTGCACATAAAAAGTTTACAGCTACTAATACAAAGAATACAATTCTTAGACAAATTTATATCGTAATATACATTTTAAACTTTAAAATTTATTTGATTCCTTAGATTATATTCCTTAGAAATTTTAAAAAAGAACAAGATAGAAATATTTTTATTTCAATTTAATATTTATTAATTGAACTCCATTTTAAGAAAAACAGGATTTATTTTTGTAAATATATTTCAATAGTTTCATACTTTTACCTCTAAAGTTGTCCTTTTTATAGATTTATAAAATCGTTTAAAATTTTAAAAAATGAAATAAATCGTGTTTTTTCAACGCAATTACAACAATTTGAGGTATTTACAATAATTAACTTCACAATTAAATTACTTATTAATGAAACTAATAATTTTTAATACTTTTATACAGTTTCAATTTGGGTTTAATTTAAAAAAATATAATGTACTTGAAGAATATCTTCACAATATGTAAGATACATCCAGGGAAGAATCAAATTCTTTTCAAATAAACTGCAGAATTCTAATCAACAAAATATCACAAAATAATATACTTCTCAATGTCCACCAAATAAACTCAAGAATCGGCGAAAAATAATTTTAATAATTATTCACTTTTTTCAGTTTGTATTTTTTTATTTTGTGTAGGTATGTAATTTTTTAACAGATATATTTTATTAGAATTTAAGAAAATACTCTAATGAAACGATATTAAAAATCTTCAAAATTTTGAATAGACTTGAACTATCATTCAAAATAAGCTCACGTGTATAATTATATCAAAACACACAATGAGATAGCTCTTATATCATAAATAGTTGAATAATTGCTAAATACATTGAGATACATGGAAATCTAAACAGAAAAATTTTTTGAAATTCAATAAAAAAGTAAAGAAACTTTCTAAAATGTATTTAATAATGTAAAAAATATTATAGAACTTAAGGATTTATATGATATATCTTACACCAGCTTTTGCTTCATATTTTTTCGTTTTTTTGAACCTCAGTTATTTAAATTTTTGGTTTGTGTTCAAATCCTTAAAATTGTGTTTTTTTTTTTTTTTTTTTTTTTTAACCCAAAAAATATTTAAGATTTATTTTTGAAAAATTATCAGTATAAAAAATATAAAGGATAAAAATTGTACACGCATTAAGCTTTATTTTCCAGAAAGTCAATTATTTATTTTAGTCCTATATAAATTTCGAATATTTTACAGTTTGTATACATTAATTAAAAACTTCCTTCACGCATTTCTTCCATGTTAGGGACTCTATTATTTAAAATATTTTTTAATTTTTCAGTAATAACTCTGCAAGGAGAACCCATTAATTTAGAGTAGAAAACATATATTCCTATAGAATTAGGATAAATTTCTTATTTAATTACTGCCATTCAAGTTTGTCATTTTAAAATGATTTAATACAAAAATTTATTATGCCCTGATTTTATAGAAAGTTAATTATTTCTAAGTTTATGGCTTTCCATGAAAAATAATTCTACAGTAAATAATTTTATCTGTACAAATCAGCACATTTTTATAATGGTAAGGGTTTGAAAATCCTCCATGAAATCCTTGATATTCCGCAGAATTTTGTGGCTGTGTCTTAAAAAATTCATTTTGGATCTTAATTGACTTTAATGTCATTATACAATCAGGAACATATTAATAAGTTAAGGCGTATCAATGCTATACAAAATAAGACCACATAGTTTTAATATACATAAACCCACATAAAAATGGTAAATTTATAAATTTAAAAAAAAATTAAACTTTTGGTTTTGAATTGATGATTGGATCTGAGAAATTTCTTTTGCATATTAGCGAAAGCGCACAAAGTATTTGAAATACATTATTTTAAATCATATTTACCAGACATTAATTTTCAAATGATTTATATTACTTTGTGTAATCAGAGAGAAAAACCGTAATTTTACTTCATATAAGTTCTTTTTAAAAAATGAATCACATTGAAAAAGAAAGCAAAAGTTTTTCAGCTCATCTAAATTTTTAATGATTTCATGTACATTAAGAAAACAGATTTTTTTTCAAGAATTTCGTTTTCTTGTAACATTACACATAGATATAATTACAATGACGATGATTGACGATTGCAAGTGATGTTAATAAAATAACATTTTTGTTTTTTATATTTAATTTTCTTACTTAAAAAGTAAAATTTGGTGATTGTTAATTTTTGTTTCTTTACAAAACTAGTTATAAATTGCCATTTGTACACATAAATGTCTACCAATCTGGCTTTAAAATAAGTACAATGGAAAATATTGAGCTAAAATTTAATTTTTATCTATGTTAATCATATATAAAAATTGTGTTGTACATTTCAAGAATTAAAATTAAATGTTTAATGAATGAATGTATTAAAACATAAATATGTAGTTATACATAATAATTAATTACACGTATATGATAAAAAGAGCCATTGATGAAATTTATGAACCCCTAGACAAAATTTTCTGAGATTGTTTAAACAGTTTCATTTCTTTACAATGAATTTCACAAATAATAATTTCTTCTTGATTCAACATTAATGTTAAGCCACTGCATTCTTATGTGTGGAGTAATAGTAACTTAAAATTTTCCTAGTTTTTTTTTTTATATGTTGTAGGTTTTATAAATTGAATTGTGTGTGGTATTTGTGATATAACTTACATTTCAGATTTTTTAGATATGTTATGTTTTCTTAGTGTTATTGGAAATAGAGAGAAGAATTTTTAGTAGACAGCTACTATCAAATTTGAATAAATTTAATTATATTAATTTAAGGCGAAACAATATCTCCAGAAATGGGAAGTTATCTAATGAATGAAATTGAAGAAATTTTCTAATTAATATACATATTTGAGTACTTTTTCTATCAGCAACTGAGACTACTGAAAATATAAAGTGTATATATTGATTTTCGTATACGGGAAAACTTACTTGGGAAAATGATGACTGTAAAAAAGTGGTTGAAGAATACCAGCTGGGAAGACGATGTCATTTTTGTTAGGATTGTAGAATGCGTTGACAACTGCTGGTTCTGTCGTCCACCTATAGATTCAAAAGAAAATGAATGTTGATTTCATCATTCGTGTTCTAAAACTTTGCACTTTGAACTTAAAAATAGAATGACTTTCTATTGATAATTTTACGGTACTTTCTTTTAGAATAACCTACATGAGAAATTTGCTCTTTTAAAATTGATTTCATTAATTAATTATTGTTGAAATTGTTTTTACCTGATGCCTCATTCAAATTAATAATGAGTAAAGTAAGCTGCTTTATTTAATGAATTTTTAGGACTGACGCAAAATGTATTCATATTACATTATCATTGAAAGAATTATCATTACAAACCAGATTACTGAAACTTTCTGTAATATTATTGGTACGATTTAAAAAATATCCACAATTTTGTTTTTGATCGATAATTTTTATATTAAATTGCTCAATAGAATTCAAGAGATTACTACACCATATCTCTCTGTTTATCATTTTATCATACCGATGATATAGAATAAGAATTCACAAACTGTATAATCTTTCAGAAAACACGTAATCCTATTCTATTATTGAACACGTAATCCTATCAAAGCAGAAGAAATTATGAAAATTACAGGCAACAATTACGCTATTAAAATGGTACGAATAACTTTTACTGTAAGATTCTTCTTCTGGAATTTATTGTACTCAAATTTCCTTGGACTGATAAAATGACTACCGTGTGCTTGAAAAAAAAAATGAGTTCAGTAAGTAAAATTAATTAAACAGTTTGTAATACTAAGTTAAAATAAGGAATTTATCGTGTTATTCTAATTTTTAATTAATCACTTTTTTTAAAATTATTGTTTTTAATATTATTTTGAATTATTTTTTCATTATTACAAACAATGGCATTTTTTGTAATTTTGTCCACATATCGTTAAAACTTATTTTAAAAGTGATATTTATTATTATGATGTATTTTCGGTATTATTAGCAAAGTTATATTTTCTTTGCTCACAATCTAATTTATACTTCTAAAATATTACGTCGGATTGGTTTTTTGTTTATTTTATTGTTTGAATAATACTGTGAAAATTGATTTGCCAGTTATTTTCTTTCCAATATATTGTCCATGGATTTTACATTTTAGCCCATTGTGAAACTTTTCATAGATGGTTTCTTTATATATTTCAATATTATTTTATTTAAAATTTACGTAATAAGTGTATATAGGTAAAATATTATGATATATCTGACCAGTTACACATGAATATAGTTTCTCCTGATCAAAAATACTTAGTTTGAACTTCACTGTTAAGAATACTATTACTAACAAAAAATAATTGTATTTAAAAAAATAAAGGATGTGACTGAAATATTAAAAGTTATTTCGAATATATATTATATATCCATTGAGTATTGAGTATTTATTTATATTTTCTTCTTCATATGCTTTTTCCTTTCATTTCAAAAGTTTGCATGCATATCTTATAATATTTCATACTTGATGTTGATCGCATGCATATATATATATATATATATATATATATATATATATATATATATATA
>JAPDSC010156941.1:344650-361141 GCA_026290005.1 Latrodectus geometricus | reverse complement strand
ATATATATATATATATATATATATATATATATATATATATATATATAATGAATATTTAATTGATAAAATTTATATATGTGTAAACTAAAATTATATTTTAGTAAAAATTATTATGAATTCTTACAAAAAATCTGATTGAATAATAATTTTTAACGCTATTATTCAAGTATATTTTATTTGAAAAATTATAGCAATTAAAATCAAAAATTTAACTAGAATTTGATTTTCTATTTGCATTCTTTTATTATTTAATTGATAGTTGATTACACATATATTTTATCAATAATTCGAAAATTTATAAGGCAAAATATACCAAAAAATTACCAACTACTTATTTATACAATAATTTGTAAATAAGGAAAAATATATTTGGCTTTACTTTAAAAATATTTGTTAAAACTAATTATATTATAATAATAATAATTATAATATAATTAAATATAATCTTAACAATTATATTTAATTATATTATAATTATTATATTTATAAATATTTCAAAATTTAACAGGAATTTGATTAGCCAGTTGTATTATTTATTGAATTGACTGTCGATTATGCATATATTTTATCAATGATTTGAAAATTTTAAAAATGATACCAGAAAATTACTGATTACTTATTTATATGATAATTTACAAGTAAGAGAAAGTTTTATTTTGCAGAGTGTGAAAGCGTACTCTCGTTTAATAATTATAAAAAAGTAAAAAAAAATTATTTATCATAAAATATTTATTCCTAATCACTTAGCCCTTTATAATTAAAAAAATTCATAAATATTCAGCTTATATAAACTTTTCTTAAAGAAATTCATTTGGGATTAAACATTATTTGTTAAATTATTATGTAAATTATATGTAACTATGTAAAATATTGATATTCGATATGAATTTAAAAACATTTGTCTTTTTTATTAGAATTTTTGTAATTTAATTAAAAATTATAAATTTGACTAATAATTATCAATTAAGTACAAAAACTATGAAATAAATTCAGTAATGAAGAGTTTTATTCAGAAAATAATGTGCATCTAAAGAATTCTTAGAATCACAAAATATCCATAAAGTGTAATGGAAGCTAATACATAGTTTTATTATAACTCATCATATAAGAAAAAATTATAATCCTCAGAAATCATTTACTTTTGAGGTTTTGCGATTTAATAACTGTTTTACAAAGCGCTAGCACCTTAGTTCTCAAATGATTATTTTTAAGCTTTATTTTTAACTTCCCTCTCTTTCTATTTTTGACTTTTCTCTAACATATTTTTGCTGTGGCTTTCATGTGGAATACGGTTCATTTCTTGCTGTTCAGACATCAAAAGGAATTTATTTGTTATTACCAAGTGATTGTTTTGACATAAGCGATCAGATATAGTGTTAATCATCTACAATAATCAGTCAGGATTTTACGAATCTAAACTTGAACTAAAGATTTGATAGTTGTAACATTTATCATAATATGAAGTTTTGAGAGAAAAAATTTGGGAAAACTTTTAAAAACAAAAATATCTTTGAGAAGAAATGAAGAGAATCTATGAAGCAATAAGGTATGATAATTATACTTTATTTTAATTAATGACTCGTAACTTGTAATTTTATGATAACTTTATTTTATATAACTTGTAAATAATAATTTAATAATAATTTGTAATTTTACAATATAAACGGCTGCATCTGCCAAATATGGCATTATACTACATTTCGAGCAGACAATTTTTGCTGAATTAGAAAGGAATACTGAGAACCATTAAATGATATTGAAGCAGAGTCAAATGATCAGACAATCTCTTAAATATTAAATCTTTCCATACCATACTTTGCTAGTGGAGATTTTTAAAAAGAGATGAGTATTTAATTTTAAGTAAATACTATTTAATAGGAAATATAAAATTAGTATTGATTAACAATTATCCATTATCATATTTATTGGAGCATATTTTGGATGTTTGCTAAATGTTAATTCTCATGATAAAAATACTTAGCATTACCAAAGTCGAACAAATGGGTTTTAAAATATAAAATAGAATAGTTGTCATTCATGCATTTTACTTTCTCTGAACATTATATTCTGATGAAATAACATCTGTAATCTAAAGTGGTGAAAGAAGTAACTTTTGTTATTTTATATCAAATGGCTTTTTATAATCTTACTTATATCCTTCCTGAGAAAATAATAAATTTCAAATCAAATATCTTGATTGTTTTGGTGTTCTGTTTCCTTCTTGGGCATAATAACTAATTTAACCGGTACTTACAGTTTAAAGTGAATTTTGAATTACACTAAGTATGGGAGGGGGAATATTATGAAAAAAGAATTGAGAAATTTTTATAACAAATTAATCTTTATGCCATCATGTTTTGAATATTGTTTTCATTCCTGTCAGGAAAAATCTTCTAAATGACCTTCTAATCTAAATCTAAATCTTCTAATAATAATGAATGATGTGACGTTGCATGTGCCTTGCATACCTGTCTTTGTTAACGGGCTGGCGAAGTTTCTTCAAGTTTTTTATTGCTTCAAATTCAAATACGTTCAAGATATTTACGAGAAACAAATCATCATGAACAGTCAGCTGTGAAGAAAAAGGGAACTTTAATATTCTTGATACAAAATTAGAAAGTCCTTTAAAAAGCAATTAAAGTATAATTAAACAATAAAATTAATAATTTGATTCGATTCTGAAAATTTTTTTAAAATGTCATGAATAAAACATAAATTATTTTTATTGATTGTCTTTCTTTCTTTTTAGAACTTTTCATAAGTATAATCTAAAATTACTATACTCATCATAAATTATACTTCTGAATAATTCTGAAACTGTCACAATTACTTGACTTTAAGGAGTTAAAATTGTTGGTATGTTTCCTTTGGAGATTTTATACTCTAGGAACGAAATTTAAATTAATAAACAAGCATATAATTATATAAAAATAAATAACACAAGCAATAGCATTTTGAATATAAAACTTTGTAGTTAATGAGCAAAAAAGAAAAAAAAAAAAAAAAAAGGATTCATTTATATGACAGAGAGCGATGTGTCTATGTGATTACTATTGAAAAATTTTAAAATCTTGATTTAACAATTGTCAATAAAAGTTTTAGAATAGATGATTGGAAGTCTTTTGCACATTTCATCGTGTCACTTAAATATATATATAAATCTTCTTTTAACCTTTTATTTTCCCTCTTATTTAAAAATGTTTCCATCTGGATCATATTTAATTTTCTAGGAATGCAAAAGCAATAAAATTTATTGAAGAATTCACTTATTTCATATTATCAATGTTTATATTCATCTATATTCTTTAATGATTATAGGATGAAAATAAGTTTTATTTATATTAAAATCAAGTATTAAATGAGTACCAGAAAGAAATATGAAACGTTGAAATGCAGGACGTTATGTCAAGTTAAGTATCCAACAGGAAAATTGTCATCTATGTAAATTCGCAATGGAATTGAAGATTGGTAACATTTTAAGTAAAATATGGCATATAAAATTAATATTGTCCAAAAGAATATTGATGAAGAGAGCTCTAATTCATGTTAAAATTCAAATTGAAATTGATTGTAAAGTGCTTGTTGTTATTACTGAGGAATGTAAATAGACGCTAAAACATAACTGAAATTGAAGATAAACAACTACATGAACGTATTTAATAACGCCGAGCGTACGCCACAATGACGAGAGGTTAAGACAGGGGTATATAAGGACCTGAGGCTAAAAAGGAAACGTGTTCTCGACAGGTCCACACGCCGCTCAGTGGCACGAACTCATAGGCGTGACACAGAGAACGCATGTGGGCGATATTCTACGTGGTAGAATTATCGGTGCCTGGAATGTGAATGTACACAGGTGGAAATTGCCGAAGAATTTGGAATCACCTAAATTATCATCTTTAGAATGTGGCAACGATTCCAAGATGAAGAAAATGTCATTAGACGTTACGTAGAGCCCCGATTAACGATAGCGAATGACGACAGATATTTAGCAGTAATTGTCAAAAGAAACAGATGGAGCATTGCAGTGGACTTGTCGAGTCAACTATTGTCAGCCCCGCGTACGACCGTTACAAGGCAACCCATGTACAGACTTTTAGGACTGTATGGTCTATATGTTCTCAGGCCTGTCAGATGTGTTTCCTCATACATGCAACTCACTATCGCCAATGGTTGGCCTGAAGTAGAGAACATATAATGTTGACACCATCACAGTGAGATTGTGTTATGTATTGCGAGGTTCATTTTGCAATTCATGTCAGACGTTCAGATGGAGAATGCCAGGTATTCATATCATCAACACATTTTAATTAAACTTCTTCGTTAGGGTGATGGGAGGAGTGCTCGTTTAGAGGGCATTATTATCGGTTGCAGAATAGCATATTATGTTTAAATCGAAATTATGACAAGCCAAATTTATCAAAACATAATTCTGAAACAACATGCCCGTTTGTTTATGGTATCATGGGTACCGAATTTGTGTTTATGGATGACAACGCCTTTCTTCTCCTTCGAAACATCGTCAACGACTGCCTTCGACCGGAGGATATCATCTGTATTCCCAACATTCTCAACGGACTTGAATCTGATAGAGCATGAGTGTGACATGCTTGGCTGATGCATAGCCCGTCAACCACTTTCTACACTTGTATTGCACCTTCTATTGCAGAGTGGATTTTTCTGCTTCAAGTGCAGTTCGATAATTTTATCCTCAGCATACTTCGGCGTTATAGGACTATATTTCCTCGTATGGGTGACATACGATGTATTAAACATCATACCAATAACATATAATAATAAACATCATACCAATACCAATAATGAGCTCTTACACTACCTTATCACCTGTACTGTTCAGTTGTACACGTGATAAGGTAGTGTAAGAGCTCTAGGGAGCTATAATCGTGGTTTGTATGTCTGATATATCATACATACCACATAAATACACCAACTCTTTTTTTCATTTTCATTTGTTTGATGCATGGGCTTTATGAATAAATCAAGTTAATTTATTACTGCATCTTTAGTTACCGCTTCCGGAATTATATTTAATTTATTGACAGGTATGTAGTATCACGACATATTGACTCATGAAATTAATCATTAAATTTATGGTTTTGATGTCATCAATATACAAATTATTAATGAGATATTATACTTAATTGGAAATAACTTGTATCTAAAGAAACCAAATTGTATCTAAGAAAATCTTATAAGTAATCAAAAATTCTCACAAGTATTCCTTGAAATATAAAGAAACATAATTCAAAAGTTATTTTTTTAACACAATAATACAATTACTTAATAACTCTTATCAGGTTATGCATGATATTAAAAAGCTAAAATATTTAACTCATTGGAATTTATCAATAACTAAGTATGTTTTCCACAATAGGACTAATCTGCTTCATAATATACGTTACCCTTGAGCTAATTATAAATTACTAACAATGATATCAGCTTAACTAGTTTTAAAGGCACATTAAAGTGTACCTTTTCCTCAGTTATATTCTAAGTGTGTTCGTACGAAATTTACATATGGGTGGAAAGAGGTTTTTTTTCAATCAGTGATAAGGTGATTACTTAACCTATAAGATCACGGGTCAAAGGGAAAAACATTACAGAATATAATACGAATGAATGCAGTTTGATTCATTCTTATTAGATGAGAGTTAATGAAGAAGGATTTTCAGCATGGTCTTACCCCAGCATATTCTTTAGACAGCTCAACAGGATTGGTCAGCAAATCTGGATAACCGATCCGTTCGTTCATAGCATTTGCCTATAATGCAATGTATGTAATTTTAAACATTTAAATATTGTGAATTATAGAAAACACACGATTTAATTCAAGAACTAACGAAACTTTACTTTAAGGATAATAAATTAATTTCATTAGAAGGATATTGCTGCTCTTTCTTAATATTTTTTTCTTATGATTTAAAAAGTTGCATAATTTTAGAACTACTAATAAAATTTTTTTCTTAATTTCATTTACATTATATATATTAATACTCATAATTATTTTTGTTTTATCATTTATATTACTTTCAATAAGATGTATTGAAGTTGGTTTAAGGGAAACAAACCTGTCATATAACACGTGCTTGCTTCACAATAGTTTAAATACTCAAAAATTTAATAAAGGAATCTTTGATTTCATAATTTTTCAAAACTAAGTTTGATAAAAAACAATTTTTCAAAAATTATTTATTAAATTACTGTAGTGATTTTTTAATATTATATTAATACAATTTTGTAAATATAAAAATTCTAATTAATATTGGATTTATGTAGGATTAGTTAATTAAAATATGGAAAACTGAGAAAACATTTAATAAAGTCTTAAATTTTGAATCTTTTTAATTCATAGCAATGAAATAACTCGTCAATTTTATAAAAAAATATTCAATCCACGTACTGTTTAAAAAAATTCATTTAGGACTTGTTATTCATAGTTTACATAGATTTAAAATGATGTGTTACAAATTTAACGTAAAAAACAGCTAACTATAAATAAAAATTTCAGAAAGTATTTTTAATTTTATTACCAACAGTTTAAATATTAAGAGGCTAAATATTCTGTGCATTAAATTTTAAAAATTTACAGCCTGAGAAGTATTCCTTATAATAGTTATTTAAGCATAATAAATGCTAAATAAAATTACTTATATATCATTGCTATTAAAATCTTTCTTCTATAACGAGATGTTTCCTCATTATAAATGCCCCTTGTGGCGAATTTTTAATATTCTAAAATAATATCCATTTAAAGTCTGTTTAAACATTTGTATTTAAATTATGTGAGCAGTGATGCTTATTAGAATTTTTTGTATTTTTTATGTAAATTTTTTTAAGATGAATAAAGCAACTTCTTAAGTAATTTTTAAATAAAACGAAACATTTTAAATAAAATAACTAATTTTATCGACGCATGCTGTTGAAAGAATAAAAAAAGAAATCATACCTTTGCTCTAGCTACTTCACGCGTTTCCTTGTCCATCCATGCATTCTCTTCGAGTAATTCATTGAAAGCTTCTCGAATGTTCAATATCATTTCTTGAGCCTGTTAAAAAGATATTTTTAACAAGCAAAAATGATTATATGGCAGTAGTTATTTGTATAGAATATTTAAATTTTTATTACGTTTGAAGAAATTTATTGTTTTTTTTGATAGTGAAAACTATAGATTCAGAAAAAATAGGGCAATTATATGAATCTAAGAAGAATACGAGCCTAACTACTCATTTACATAGGACAATCTACTAAATTTCTTCTTATATCTACGTGAATCCCTTAACTTTTTATTATAAGAATATAATAACGTTTCATTTCAAAACGGCAAGTAGAAGATATATTAGTTGAGTGAAAAACATTTATTTTTTGGAAAGAATAAATGAAGTAATAAGATTAATTTTCATATAGTTCTTCTAAAATGCTTGCCATTATCTATATGTCTTAATATTGTCAAAAGTAAAGAAAGAAGATTTAATAAAGAGAATATTGCATTTTTTTAAGCAAATTTGGGTAATAAGCATGTATGCTTTTTTTTTCGTTTCTCATGATCTATAAATTTGAGAAAATTTAAATCTATTACCGTCTAAAACTATTCACACATTATTTATTTCTTTTTAAGAGTCCAAAAGATTTTAGAATGTTTTTAGATTCAAATTTCAGAAAATTTCATATTCTTCTTATCAAGGATTCCTATTATTACAATTGTTAATAATCTGATAGTACTTCCTTTTATTAATATATTTAATACAAATGCACGAATTAAAAAAAATTCTTCCTTATAAATTTTTCTAAGAGAATTACAGTCTTGTATGTGGCTTCTGAGAGATATCATTGCTTTGAAGATGAGAAAGTACTTAATATACTGACCGTCTCTTTACTCTTGGGGTCAAAATTATCACGAATGAAGAGCGCCCCCACAGCCATCCCCATCTTCTTGTTGACGAGGTCCACGCACTGATTCCATCGTTCCCTCTCAGCAGAGATGCCTAGGAGGACCTTTTTGAACTCCGTTCTTTTTTGGCTGTACTCCCCATCTAGGAAAGGCAGCATGTGCTTGATCATCCTCCAGATGGCGTAATTGTGGACGGTCCTAATTAATTTAAGGGATTTAATTTTTAAGGACTGCATATATTACAAATAATTACACACTTATGTTATTGAATTCAAGATTTGATAACATTCGAATAATTGCAAAACTACTCTGGCTTTTGAATTCCCTCCATTACACCGCTTTTTTGTTCTGGAAATGCAAATATAGTTTTGTGACACAACCCCGACTTCATTTATTGTTTTTTAAATGTTAACTGTTAATGTTATTCTTCTATTTTTGTTTTATTATTTTCGAAATGGGATCATTATGCTCATATACCATAACTGACTGACTACTGTACATTAATTCTTACATAATATTCCTTAGCTTTTTCATGAGACAACTATTATTAATTCGTATAAAAAATCCAATATATAATATACATCATAGTAAATTTTTTAAAAAGAATACTTTGCTTCTTGAATAAATCTGTGGGTGCTACTTAGGTAGTAATTGATAAGTAATACATTTCATATGACGATTTCTACTCATTTAAAAATTTTTTTCACCATTTTTAATTTAAAGTATTGTGATAGAAATTTCCTAAGAATTCATTTTCTATCCCTTTATTGCATGCATAGTACTAGAATTTCAGAATAGTGTTACTATAAGTTTTCCGCAGATTAAGCGATACAGTAAATCCTCAAGTTTTTCACAATAATCTTTCATTTAAAATTTCAAATATTATGATAGAAATTTCTTAAGAATATTCTTAGCGTATTCTATTTCTTTATGGCTTGTATAAAGCTAGAATTTCTGTATAAGCTTTCGGCTGATTAAGTGATTCAGTAAATCAATCACTTACCGCCTATTCACTTGTGAAATTATTTGCCCCATTTCTTGCAAGTACGGAAGAGCATATACCACCACCGGCTCTTGGTCATCAACTTTGGTTGGCAAAAACGTATTCAAGTAATACACCCAATCGAACTGAAAAAAAATCGAGTGCATATTGTAAAGTATTCAATTAAATATTAAAATAATTCAACTGAATCTAAATGAAGACAACTATCGTAATTTAAATGTTCATCAAAAATTACTAATATGGCCTGAATAGTTGTTACAATGCTACCTAAATTATTAAAAGAAAGAATTTTGTAATACAAAATAATATCAATAATACATAATCACATTTTGTCATAAAATTATTTTCTGTTATGAAAGAAAATTTTAAAAAGATATTAAAAAGTTCATTTGTGTATGATATAGGTTATAGCCCTAATTATAATCTACAATGTTGTTAATTACTTTTGAAAGTCTGGAATATGAAACCAATGTTTACAGAGAAGATTTGCTTACCTTAAGGCTTAAAGTCTAATTATTTGAAATTATTATTATTAATGGAAAGTGTGGAGACTTATTATGTAAATCATTTATGTTGATTTGCAGTTGGTATTATGAAAAATGCCTAAAGCGCTTGACTTAGCTCTTATATGTTTGTTTAGAATACTGTTAAGCTCAAAGTTTAGAATTAACCACTTCAATATATTGTGTTCATTTCTGTAGGAGGCTGATTTACATAATAATTACTGAGATTTAGATTTTACGATGTAAATGATCAATATTTACAGAAGTTATTATAAGATGTTGAGAGTTTAAAATGTAAATCTTCACAGTTATTTACGAAAAGTTAGAAAAACAAAGATTTTCAAAGCTTACTAAGAAAATTATTTGTTATCACATTTCATATCACAGTTTGCTGACTAATCAAGATTAAAAATCGAGATCTAAAATGTTCATTAAATTTGTAATCTGAGATCCATCAAATCTTTTCAGTATATAGAAACAGAAAAAAATTGGTAGATTAAAAACGAATATTCAGAATTTTGAACCATGCCGCTCAAATTATGTTATAATAAACTGGTGTCGTAAAGTTTTGTGAGTTTTAAAAGTTACTGACTTCAGGCACTATTTCAGAGAGCTCTTGTAGAGACATCTTGTTGTATATGGATCCAGTATCGTGCCTGTCTGCTTCTGGAGTAGATGCCTGCAAAAGGAACCAATAATATTAACAACATTAACTAAGCACAATTTTCGCTATATTTATTAAATCAATCTTTGTACTACAATATAATGTACAATAGCAAATTTAGAATATTTTATTAATTTAGAGATCAAATATTTTCGTCAACAAGTTATATATCTAAACATAATGAGCTTTTATTGTTTAATCTGATGAAACATAATATATTTTTTTTAATACTTTTTACTTACAAAATAGTGTATTTTAATAAATGATTTTATAGACTTTCTTTTGGAAATAATCTATTTCGCTGCTTTCTTCTTCAGATATTTACTGTACATATATAATTTTATATCGTAATACATATATGTTTTAGAAAATAAAAGTATACATATTTACATTTGTGTGTCTAAAAATATTTTAAGTATACTCTAGAATAGAATACAAATGTATTTATGTCAGATTTGCATTATAATGGTTTTGCAGCTAAACATTTTGAAAATAATTATATTTTTAAAAAGGGAGTTTTTTCAATGTGTCATTAAAATAATTTTCTAAATGGGTAAAATTCCTAGAAGTTATGCAGCTTTCGGAATTTTATGCTACATGTTTTTAATCATAGTATTTCAATAATTTAAATATACAATTTATTTGAATATTATGAATATGAAGAAAGAATTTAAGTTTATTCAAAACCATAATAAATTTTTTTGGTGGATTAATATTACATTTTTGGCAGAATTAAAAAATGAAAATACTTCTTAAATAGAATTTAGTTTCAGGTTACTAATTTTTCTCTACAGGGGAAATTCAAAGCGCATGAAATTTATTCCAAAATGATCACTAGTTGTTATTCAGTTTCATTGTTTTAAATATAATATTTAGTAGTTGCATTTATAATAAAGTAGAGATGAAATTTCAGTGATCAATATTTGTTATTTATAGTTTATTCAGCTTTTTAGGAGAATAGTGATATCCACTAAACACATTTCAAGTAACTATTTTTTTGTTTAGATAGATAACACAGTAAATTAATGCTATTATTTTCTGTACATAAATCCACTCGTTCCTAATACGATAATTCCTGGTAGAATGTTTAATAATATTTAAAAAATACTTATTTCATACAATTGTGCTGATTTTATGGAGGAAATTTTAAGAAAAAATGGAATTTAATTCGGTTGAAAAAAGTGAGATAAAAGAAATTCCATGTGAACGAAAAAGAGTATGAAAAGAGAAATAAAAATGATTGTACTATTTACTAATACAATAGTTTTTGTATGAAATATTTTTGGGTATCAAAGATGAATTCATTATATTAAAATGTAAACAAAAAGTTCACTTGCATTGGCGAATCGGATTTCTAAGTCCAGTACATCATTCATATCTATTTCAGCAACTTCTCTCTCTGCACCAAATAAGATGGCCACTTCCACCATCAGCTTCAGATATGCCTTCCTTTCTCGTTCACTGCTTTCTTTGAGAAAATATTCACGACTGGGGAGTCCAAATGACATCTGATCCAACTTTTAAATGAATAAAAAATTTAACATTTTTATTAAAATCATGAATTGGAAAATTTATATTTTTTTCTTTATCGACGATTTTAACTAGAGCCAAGACATAAACTAATGAAAACATAAATTTCTAAACACATACATAAGATTTTCATTCCAATGATTAAATTCGTAATATTTCCTAAAATGTTTATTAACAAAATATATTTTAGTTTGTAGATTTAATGCAAACAATATTTTAAATCAAAACAAATAGACAATTTTAACAACTATTTATTTTAATTTGAAACACTTCCTATCGATTGTTTGAGCAGTAAACTTCCATTATTGAGTACTGTGCTTTGAACTTTTTTGAAAGCCAATGAAATAATATTTTAGCCAAATTAAGATGGATGAAATATGTAAAGAAAAATAAGATTTAAAGTAAAAGCTATTTTATTTAATAAAATAAATAATTTAATGTAACATATTCAGCATGCAAGTAATGTTAATATCAAAATACGTGATCATCAGTTTTTAAAGTAAATTATAGGTTCCAATGTGTAATTACAGAATGTCCTATTAATTATTACAAGTGAAATTCAAACACGCAATAATTTTAAATTTGTTTTTTTAACTAAGAAAAATATTATTTATTAGAAAATCGAAATTTCAGCCCTGTAGCATGAGATAATTACACAAAGAGGTGCAGAACTTTACCTAATCCGTACCTGAATGACGTTTACTGATGAATTCTTGTCATCTGGCCCTACCCATTGCTCAATGATGATGCCTTGATTGTAATCTCCTCGCAGTTGACCAAGGAGATGTTCTATTGGCCATTCAGGCTCGACCCAATCTCTTTCTGCAACTGGCCATCCCCCGAGTTCTTTTACTACGTCTCTTAAAGGTTTGTCCCCAATCGCATCTATTTGTACTGAAATATATAAGTACATTTAAGAGCTTTTTTAATGGAAATACCCTAGTTGAATAAATTTTCAATGATAAAAAATATAGCATGTAAAAGGTTCAGAATATTGAATTATCATTTTTAGGATTGTTTAACATAATATAATTTCTACAATATATTTAGTGATCTAAATCTTATTGACGTCTAGATAATATGGAAATGACATATCGTTTTTTTTTTTACCAGATGAGCTTGCAAAGAAATTGCAAAAATTAAATTTGATCAAAGAAATACAAAAATAAAATTCAACAGTGAATTTTTTTTATCTGATTTTTGAAAGCTATTTGCTAATAAACACGTGCTTTATTTTTGAATAAAATTGTCATAGTATCACACGTTTTTAGAAGAAAGCGTAGAAGAGATGAACATAAAACTATCTTTGATACTTATATGTGAAAACACGGCGTTAATGTAAGCTAGTGAATATTGTACAAAAAGTTTTTCAAAATATTTGCAAATTGAAGAATAAAAAAAAAACTTATGAATTTGCAAAACAAATAGGAACATAATGTGTTTAATTGTTTTCCAAATGTACTATTCCATTAAATAAAAATTTTTTGCAGTAGAAAATTCTCCGTATTTATATTTCATTATGTATAATATTATTTATCATGTACTTTGTTTATTTTTAAATTATGAAGGCAAATAGTGTGGGTTATATTTATCAAATTAGCAATACCTTTAGCCCCCGCTGATCTCACGTAAAGGCTTACAATGCTTAAAAATTCTCTAAAAACTGTAGATCCCTGTTAAATTAGGTACATTTGTGAAAAGAAACCGTAAAGCAATGGATCAACCAGCAATATTCTATTCGAATAAGAAATGATTAATTTTAGAATAAATATTAGGTTGAAAAACTTTCTAAATAAATTACCTCGTCTTCAAATATCTAAATGCCAACTAAAAATATTCTTCTGCACCGTTTTCTATGGTATTACCATTATCAAACAATTTTAAACAACAGTGTAAATTAAAGATTCTTTTTCTTAGAAATCGTAAAAGTATTTTGTCATCTTTTTGATACTTTTGATGAAGAAGTTTTTCACTTATTCTGTAGGAATATCATAGTTAAAACTTTCAATAAAACTTTATGTAATGCTGTAACATAAAAATGCAGTAGATATATTTAAAAAGACAATTCAAGCTCCTAATATAGGAAAAAATTACATAAATTTTACACATACTTTTAAAAGTAAATATAGGATTTTATTAAACGAAAAAAAAAATATTTTTGTTACCATATTCAACATTACCCAAACCGGTGCCAAGTTGGCTAGAAACCAAGGGCCTTATACTGAAGTACTGGCCACCCGTAATTTTATGTTCAAAAGAAGATGATCCTCTTTCCAAACTTCTAATAGATACAAATGCTTCAATCTGATGTATTCATGTTAACTTTTCTACCTATCACTTTATTTTGATTCTAATTATGCAAAACATTAATTACACTTTTAAAGTTTATCAGGTTCTATATTAATCTTTACTTGTTAATTTAGCGTCTTTTTTAATTTTCCTTCTGCTCAATGAGTTAAGAATTCTTAAATAATTTCATTTGTTCACAATTTTGTCATACTAACGTCAAATTTTATTTATAATGAGGTGACTAAAAAGATAACAAATTTCTATTTTAACATTTGCTTAAACTATTGATATTAATTAGATATTTTGGGAAACAATCTGCTTGGTATCTTATCTGTCTCATGACGATATTTCGAGTTCTTCCTTGTAGCGAAAGAAATATCAAAACTCACAGAATTTTTGCTGTGAAATTATTACTCATAATATTTTAGCAAATGATAATTATCACATTAGTTTTTTTTTTTTCAAAGAAATTGTGGTGATGACAAGTAAAATAGAGAGATTTTAAAATAGCTGCATTTTTGTTTCAGATTAAATATTTTATTTTTTGTAATTAAGCAAGCACGCTTTGCTAGTAACATATTAGAAATCAAAAGAAATATATTAAAATAGATTACATATGTATCTGTACAAAGGTAATATTTCTTTTGTTATTTAATCACTCCAACAACGAAATGCCTAAAGCGATCATGTATTAAAAAATCGTATACTATGTGAATATATTCTCCAACTATAATTATGAGTATTTATTACCATTCTATGACCTACAAAGCCACTCCAAACATAAAATCCAATCGAATTTGGTATGTGATGATAAGTTAAATTGTAGTCTGTGTGGTAATATTACTGAATTCTTGCATCAGATAATTTATTCTTGAAAATAATACATCATATTTTTTTTTAAAAAAAATATGTGGAAAATATATAAGTAGAATGTTGAACAAGTGGTGAAATTATAATTACTTTACGCCTCATAAACGTAATCAATAAAATCATTTTAAGTGTGTCATCAAGTGCCATTACGGTATCAAATATTTCGGAAGAGCAATTGCACACAAATGGGAAACAAAATAAAAACTAGACTGCTGAATATCTTTCATACGGGAATCAGTTCCTTAAATAGCGGGGATTTCCCCTTTGAACAACGGTCCACTTTCCTCTCTTTCTTTTAAACCCGCCATAACGTGTCAGAGTCGGTTTTCTATCAGATGAACTTGAACAAGCGTTGAGAGTTAGACGAACGGAACAGATTTTTATGATAGGTAGTGCCTTTATATATTTTTGTCGGTATTCTAGTAAAATAATTATCTGCTTTTTAATGAATTAAGGAAATAAATCTTTTTTTTTTATCATAGGAGGGTGTTATCTAGGATGTACTTTTTACAAATACAGATCGATGCATGTTAATTTATCTTTTGAAATGTGTGTCATGTTTATCATATGTTATCATTTTCTATTTCATTGAATTTCGTTATTTTAAAGCTTCCTGAATAATAAAAAGAATATTTTATTAGAAACTGAATAGCTGTTAGTTTCAAAAGAATTAGTTCTATCTTGGAGTAATAAATAAAACGAAATAATTAAAAGAGTTATAATCATTTCGATAAAGTAGTAATTTAGATTTATATAATTTGCATTATTTTATTATTTCATTTTTATTATAATTAAAACGCTTAAATTTTGAGACCAAATATTTTCTGAAAATTTTTATTTAAGGAGAAAGATAAGCTTAACATTTTATTTTACCAAATAGATTATTTATTGCAATTATTTGTATCTTCAATAAATAAAAAGCAAGGATCAACCTCAGTGAGGATACGTGTCTTAAATCCATTGAAAAATATATGGCTAAAAAATTATTCCTCGATGAGGAATAATTATAAGAAATTTTCACTAAAATTATAAAAAAAAACTTTGTCTTATAATAATAAATATTATATTGATTTTAAATACGAATGCCCGTATTTATTTTTAAACAATATATGCATGGATATTAAAGAAAATTGGATGGAATTATTGTGTAAAAGAATTAAAATTTAAATGACAACGTAATCAGGTCAAATTATACAAAATACAGGATATTTAAAAAGCAATTTTTGATTTATAAAATATCTCTTGTTCAGAAAATTGTCTTATTGTTCTTACTTGATACTATTCTTGAATAATAATAAATAATTCAATAATACGTGGTTAATAATCTAGAAGTGCATTAAATATAAATATGTATTAAAGATTAATAAATTATGAATAGAAATGTACAAAATAAAATTTTCGAATCAGAGAATGTGTTTATTTTTATTTTTCCGCTCACTGAATTTTAAGTTTTTCAGTAAAATTTTTTGAAAAATTCTTCTAAAGAAAAATAAAATATTTTCCTCGATTTCTATGTTCTTAATGAAGTTTTCAAACCCAATCGCCCTTTCAAAGTTCCGAATTTTATTAATTTTGTGTAAAGCATTAGTTATTTTGTGATTTTTGGATTCTTATACAGTTCATTTTCAAGGAGCGTTGTCAGTCTAATTAATTTTCGTTTAACATTTTCTGGTACTCAGTAAAGTTTCCAAACCTTCTATTTTGATTTGGTAATCCAATAATG
>JAPDSC010156941.1:304573-334650 GCA_026290005.1 Latrodectus geometricus | reverse complement strand
TTCTGTTATTTCTTTTAGCTTGTTGAAAATCCGATTCCTTTTCTTTGGTTTCATGTTGATTTTTATTTTCTTCATTTATCTTCTTGTTTGTAATTATGATTTCTTCGTTTTTTCTTTTATTTTGATTAATTTTCTGTTTATGCTTGCTTGAGGTGGATGGTAGGGGGGGATAATCTGCGTTAGAGTTTGGAGTGACGAGGTCGACCTCCTCTATTTGCATGAGAGTGTCGAATTTGTTTTGAGTTGGGATCGCGAATGCTGCTGGTCTGTTAAGGTATTTTATTGGCGATTCTGGAGGTTGGAAGTTCATTTCAGTTTGTCTTTGATAGTTTGCAAGTCTTTCTGTGAGTTTGGTTAGTTCGACGCTGTGAATTCGTAGTAATTCTACGTCTTCGCTGGTCATTCTTGATTGACGTATTCGTTGAATGTAGTCGGTTGTCAGCCTGATCTTGTTGCTTATTGCTTGAGCCTCGACACCTGGGTTGGCAGTCATGACCCTAACCGTGGTGGGGGCAGAAGTGCAGTCCCCCGTGACCTTGTCATCTGGCCCAGGCACCCCCGAGAGAGCACCATCAGGCAGCCCTAAAAAGGGCACGCCGCCAGGGAGACTACAGCCACCTGTGTTTTTCTCGATCCCAATTCCACCACCTCCCGGTGGTGGTTCGGGAGAAAGCTGGTCCATCTTCTGAGAGAGCAGAAAAATACGTGTTTTCCCCAAAGAGGTAAATCCACGAGTCCTATGTAGTTCACAGTCTGACTTTCACAAGGTGCGTTCTCTGTTACATAGACATGTACACTGTTTTATATCTTTTCTTTTGGTCTCGAAGAGGAGGGGAGGAAGGTGTGGCCGGATGTTGTGTCAAAGTGCTTTCGATTCTCACATACTCTAAGGCTAATTTGACCGAGTTCAACATTTTGCAGTAGAGAGATTACGCACCGCTGCAAACATTCATACTTAAGATGGGATTTTAATCCTCGAACTGTTGAACAGAAGGCTAGATCGCCAACCATTTGGCCGCAAGAGAGCTGTTTTGCCTTACGTTCAGAAAGTCTACAATTCAAGACATTTTTAAATTCAAAGCTTTAAGTTCTCAGGCAATCTTAGTTTCGTTTAAAATCGCGTATAAGAATGAAGATTTGAAATTCAAAAAACTAAATTTATTTATAATAAAAAGTTCATTAAAATAATCTTTTATTCTATTTACTAATGTATAAAGGGAAAAATGATGAATAAAAGGCATTTAAAACGCAGAGTCATTTTACAAATTCATTCAATAAAACCAAAAAACTCAATTGTCAACCAATTTTATGCAATAGTCATTTCAAAACATGTCTTTAAAAGTTGATGAAATCAATTTTTTAATTTTTCTAGAATTTCATTACTAATAGATTAAAAATTTGTTGAACTTTTAATTGTCAATGAACTATTTTCCAAATGTTCTTAAATCTAGAAATATAGGGGTAAAAATAATAATAATAAATTTAGTATTTTCCATCATTTTGAATGGGTTTGTTAAATTCAAATAAGATATGAAAAGCATATTTATTAATTCTCAATAGAATTCAAATGAAAGAGACTTAATGCGTATATAAAATTATTGTGATCATTTTATACCCTTTTATTTTTTAACAAGAGCTCCACATAATACAATTTTAATAAACCTTATTATTATATTCTAGTAAAACTACATTGTATTTTATTTTAAAATATATATTCTAGTAAAATTCTAATTATTTTACATTTTTTCATCATTCTCATGAAAAATTTTGAGAGTATGCATTAAAAAAAAAAAAAAAAAACAAAAAAAAAAACAATTCGCAAAGTTTGATTAAATTTAAAAATGTAAATATTTTTTTTTTATTTTACATGCTCATCCAGTAAAACATTGATTTCAATACAAAGCGCAAATACTATTTGGAAGATTTTAAAGTTATTATTTAGACTAATAAGATTTAATATATGCACACTAATTTTCATTTTTTTTTTTGAAAATTTTTTTTACAATGATTGAAAATACTACATAACTTAAAATATTGATTAAAATTATTACACTTAATCATAATGATACATTTCGACAAATATTTCCTCCTCAAACTTCTTATAAAATAAAAATATTAAAATTTCTATTCTCGACATTAATCAAATTTTTTAAACGTGTGTTACTGCAAATTAAAATGATATAATTAATCATAAAATTTTTTAAATATATAACTTCAAATATAATGAATATTAAACACTAACTCGACTTTGAAATGAAATGAATGAGTCACCTATTAAAATAGAGCTTGAAAATTTTGCAAATCCTAACTTTCTTGCAAGTTTCTTGAAACAAATTAATATATGAGGAATAATTGAATATTTGTTTCAAAAAATAGTTTGTTTTAAAACTAATTAAACTCAATTCTCAGAAATAAATGGTGGGATTGAAGTGAAACATATTATAGTCTTTAAGGCTTCAAGAATGAACAATTTTGGACGATTTCGGGAGATAACGAATTTTTCCTGTTCTAGGAAAACTCCTTTTCTAGATAAATGCTCATATACAAAAATAATACGTGTATAAGGGTGAAACATTTTTGATATTTAACTGACCGGGAAGTTATCCACAACTGGGGCAAAATTTTGAGAAATCACTTAGAACGATGAGATGTAACAACAAACGTAGTAGATGTTGGCCTGAGTTCTGATCTTTTGTTCTATCACAACACACACTCAGAAATTAGATTCAGTGATGAGATGTCCCCATGAATCACGAAAAATATTTGACATGGCAACTATCATTTTTTTTTGTGGCAGATCATGGTCCAATTTTACCAGAAAGGTTCGTAGGACTCTTTGATCACGTTTATTTTGATGAATGACAATCAAAACTAGGAAGAAAAGTGAAAAGTTTTCGACAATCATTTCTGATCTGATTGTATTCGTTGACATAGGTGTTTAGATAATATTCTGTTGTTTGTTTGTCATGTTATCAAACGAACAAAAAACTCATTTTCAATAGAATTCTATATTTCATAAAACATTTCTCACTTGTCTTAAACATAAGAATTAAACCTAAAAAACTTATTCTGTTTCTCAAGAAATCATTCGATTTTATCCGTATGCCAATAAAAATGTAGAGGTGGTAGTTCATTCGCTTTTGAGCAGTAGATTTACAACTCTCGCTGTTCATAAGAAAGCCACGAGCATAGTTATTGCATGTATGGTAGAATTTGTCATTGAAAATAATTTAGTTAAAAATCGACTGTTTCTTAAATTGATATTCTATATACTGCATATACAGAATGAATTTATCGATTTAAAAATCTGTAATATTGCATATTGTGGTCAGACGAACGACTTGTATAAGTGTAATTTTCATATGACATTACTTTAAATAATAATAAAATTTCTGCGCTGTGTAAGATATTTTATCTCCTTATATCTTTTCAGTATCATACTCTTCAACAAACGTTTGTATACAATAGGATGCTTTTATCATTTTTTCCCCAATGGCTGGCAC
This sequence comes from Latrodectus geometricus, assembly GCA_026290005.1. Taxonomy (NCBI): domain Eukaryota; kingdom Metazoa; phylum Arthropoda; class Arachnida; order Araneae; family Theridiidae; genus Latrodectus; species Latrodectus geometricus. The sequence continues at coordinate 331,147 of JAPDSC010156941.1, read as the reverse complement.
TTGGGTGATTAACCTTTTTTAGCCACAACAAGGCCGGAAACTGCTACTAATTTATCGTTACCTGGTAAGCACCTGTGAACCAAGTCACGGAGGCGAGTACCCACGTCACACCACCACAAACCCGTTTATAAGGCAGACTACATTCATCCAGTATCAGAGGAAAGTACAAGAAATACTTAGGAAGAGAAAGTATATCCATCCCTAAGTCGGTATTCGAATCCAAGGTCCTCCCCATCCGTAGTCTGTTACGCTAACCACTAGACAGGTTGGGTGGCGGATTCTTTTATCATATATTTAGTAATATAATCACTATTTTGTTCTTTTAAGTTTAGAATTCATTAAGTCTTTTTCTATAACTATAATTACATATGCCAAAAAGTAGTTTCAACAGAAATTTGTTAATAAAAAGAGACACAAAATTGAATTACTCAATAATAATTATTTACGAACCCTTTGTTTGTATTTATTATGCGTCAATACGAATTAATCTAATCAATTAAAGTGGTGTTTAATTACTTTGTAACCCCCTCTAAAAAAGCAACACATTTTATTGGAATTTTTTCTTACAGGAATGAGCAGCACACTTACTTTTTAGAACTGAAAAGTGGGTGAGTTCCCTCATAAATTGGAGAAAAGTATTCATAATTTCTCTTTTGAATATCAAAAACATAATAAGAAATTAAAAATTTATTTATTATCTTGAAAATATTGGCATAAAGCTGACTGCATATTACAATCAATATTTGATCTAATACTCGATAGAATATTTTCTGAAATAATCAACTGTTTTGTAAATATTTTAAACAAAATATATTCTTCAACTTGTTAAAAGAATTATATTAAATAGGCACATAATTTAAACCATAGAAACCTTTTGCTAACATATAATTTGTATGTTCGAAGTGAAGCTTGCTTAAAATTCATTACATCCATGACACATAAATAATAATTCAGTCTGTATAAATGACACTTTAAATAAGAAACAAGTGAATTTGATAATATGGTATAAAATATTGTAGTTTGGAAGAAAATTTTAACCACAAATATAATTTTTCAAACACATAGCCTTTTGCCAAAATTTGATATTTGAATATTCAGTAATAAAAATGGTTAACGACGATTGATATATTTTTATAATAGAAGTTTTTGGAGTTTTCATTAATACTATCTATTAATAGAACTGAAAAAATTTGCAACACATTTTTTGCAGCCTATTGATGAGATATTTTAAACTATATTTATTAATAGTAATTGAGTTACATTTTTGGATTGAACGTTTCTTAAAACATAAAATGTTTTCGCTAAACATTTTTTCCAAGAATGGACATGATATATATATTAAAAAAATTATCATATTTTCTAAAAAAGTCAAATTTTTTATTGGGAGCCTAAATATTCTAATTTGTTTCTTATTAAAAAAATTAATCCATTCCTGGACATAAAAATCATATCTTAGGAAAAAATTTTAAAGTTGGATGAAAATTCATTTGTACGTTGATATCATATCAATAGAACATTAAAAATTTTAAATAAACATTTATTTTAGAAATTTTTTTAAAATAAAATAGTGACTTCAAAACTTCATTATAGTATTTCTAACGCGAAAGTATTAGAAAATATAGCTGTAACAAATACAAACAATTACTAATTGAGGAATTTGTCTATAGTCTATGCAAATGATAATATAGATCAACTAAACATGTAGGATGTCATATTTAATGATCCCAGATTAGGATTAGATTAGGACAATGGCAGCCGTTGAAAGATACCAGATTAACACTGATAATCTTATGTTAATACTGTTGAGTTTGAGGATTGTCTTTTTGAAAAGCAATTTCTGTAAACTGAGCATCAGAGGAAACAAGCAACCATTCTGTATTGGCAGCCTTTTCAATCAACTGTAGTTTCCTTTGAATGACTGATGATGTGGATTGAAAATCAAAATCGCACTGTATAAAATCTAAATCTAACCATCTCTGGTGGTGTTGCTAAATACAAACACTTCTTCAAAATGGAATAATAGTTCATTGGATGAACTCAGATTCAATTTAGACTCCCACGACGATCTAGGCTGTATTTGAAAATCATATAATTAGGGTGCCATTTCTCTACCCTAATTATATGGATACTTATTTTGTTATATCACGTAACTTTTTTTTTTATTTTCGATCCATTTTAGAAATAAACCGAAGACAACTGCATCTCAACGATATGATAGGAACGTCATGTGGCCAATTGAATTTTTCTTAGAGCACTACTTTATGGAGCTGATATGTAACAAGTCAAGCTCTCAGTAAATGTGTTACAAGAAAGACATCGAAAAACTTAAATGTTTTCAAGATTAACATGATCTTTTGTCTTAATCAAGCATTTAGAAGATTATGCTTCAAAATAATAGCATATCTGACATGTTTAAATGGTTTCAAATTTCCATCCTATTGTTTGTGTGTGAGACACAATAGTAGTCTGCTATGTCAAGATTCCAAGCAACATTGCACACCACCATCATTGCAGTTAATATTTATCATGAGTTTATGGTATTAAATCTGTTGAAAAAGAAAAATTTTATGTTGAAAACTCCTTCCTGTTGCTATTCTGATGGCCAGCACAATACACATTCGTTGAATCTTTTTTGTGATACTATTTAATAAGAAAAAATTATTTTCGCTTTATGACACCACATTATGAGAATATTAACAGATTAAAAGAAGAAATTTAATTTTCAAAACTGAATAGTGAATATGTTCTTCTCTTCATTTTTATCTAAAATGGTATTAAAATAAAGAGAACAGTAAAAATTAATTAGTTTTAGAACTACAGATTTCAAATAGGGATTTTGATGTAGATTTTGCTTTACGTTTCTTAACATTAAACAAAATCTTTATAAAAATGTTTATGCAATAAAAATGTTGAATTCTTTTATTTATATAAATAATTTAATATTTTACATCATGTGAATAAAATAGCTTATAGTTATTGAATTATACTTTACCTTAAAATTTTATAGTTTTGTCTGATAAAAAAGTTATTGTCACTTACTTGTTGATATGCAGGATTTGTAAAAAGTTTTAGCCTTGATTGTGGCACTGTTGTCATAATTGTTGGCAGGTTCTTCTAACAAACCTAAAAAATATTAATTTATATATAAATACCTATTATTTTTTATTATTACATATTAATTATACATGAGACTTAAGTATTTCCACGAACAATATTTCTTCTGTAAACTGAAATAAAATTATATATTTAAACTAAATTGTTAGAATATTCTGACATATAAATAGCACTCAGTGTAAGAGCCATTTAGTAGTAAAGAATGTCACTTTTTCGGAAGTCTTCTGTGTCAATAAATTGGTTTCAATGAGCGTGATCAGAATGCAACTATTTCTGTTTATTATTTAAAATAAGATTAATATATGTATAGTTTATTTCAAACAGATGTATTAATCAATAAAATTCGAAGATTTTCTCTGGTAGTACAAAATTAAAGCATATCAGAAAAGTTAAACATAATAGTATTAGTAATAGCATATAGACTCCAACTATATATGTACTGTCCATAAACATCTTAATAGTTATTATTGATTTCATCAAGTGACAGATGGACTTATAATTTTCTGATTAGTGCAATAATTAAGAAATTAAAATTGATAATATTTTGCTATATTGCGTTCAAAACAAAGTATCTCTTTTACACACACAAATAAAATATATTTTATATTTTTAATCTATTTGATATTACTCAAAACAATGCTGTATTATTATATAAAATAACTGTGAGAACTCCTTACAACATTACAAAATTTTTGTATTCGTGTAAGTAATTTAAGAATTATACTGGTGTAATTTTTTTTTAACATTCACAGCCCTGCAGAGGGATTTTTATACATTTCTAATCTTTAAAATTGATTCACCTAGAAAGTAAAATAAAAAATGATTTTATCAGACTAATATACTATGCTAGAAATAACAAGTGATTAAATTTTAAGAAACTATATTCTGACACAAATTGATTTTCAGAATAACTACTTCTAGCTGTAGTAACAGCACTTATATGTTCGATCATTGAATCAAACAGAAATTAAACAATATATATATAAATGTAGCTGTTAACATAGTTTCAATACGATCTGCAGTTCGTAAATCATAGCGATTGGCGTACTATAACATGACACTCTCTTTACAACCCTTGATTAGATTTTTTCTACTGGTGAGGATCTAGAGAACATGATGATCAAACCATTTTCTGAACATTTCTTTGTATTATGGTAAGTCCGCAAAAGCAACTCAATTCTGAGCAACCAACATGCATTGATTTCTGAAATTATATGCATTTCCGCGTATCATACTGATGAAATGTGATGTTTTGAAGGCTTGACTGAAGAGAAGTGATAAATAAAAACAAATGCAACAGGCATAGTTCAAAGTGCTGTTGGTATGAACAAATGACGACAAAAACGTGTATCCAATGGAATCCTAAACGCCATGTGATTGGTGATTAATGACAATGTAGAAGGCACGAACATTCGTCATGTTGCTGCAAAACATAGCTGTGACTACCATAATGTTATTAACAAAATCAGGATTCGTTTGGAAAAAGCCTTTCTCTTTATTAATTCGTTTACACCTATTGTTGATCATACCACTGAAAACGCTTCGGTTTGTAATGTATCGTTAAAGTTTACTGAAGATATGATCACTGAGCTACAATCTATACTGTTACAAATGTATTCTAATTCTTCATGCACACAAACTTTGTTGCATATGACTTCTTTCTTGACTCAGAACTCATAACTTTGTTGTAATATCCGTCAGTTCCACACTAGCAGCATGTCTGTATTCTCAAAACATTGCCTGTCTGAGAAAACATACTGTTAGCGGTATTGGACTGCTTAGTCCAGCCCAGAATTCTCGCCCTGAATTCATCAACTTAATATCTGCTATCATTCATATTTAGACTAATGCGAGATTTGATAAACATTCGAATTAAATTCTACATTTCAACTTTTATTAACGTTAGAACCATGCTGGCAACTATATTTCCTCTTCATCACTACATTTTGTCAAATAACAACGTTGAAATGTAGTTTGTGCATGAGGAATTATTTAAATACAGTTTAGGTCTTGCTATTGCTACCAATTCTTCATCAATACATTAAAAAGCCAATTATTTTGATTTCACATCTTTTAATCTTGCAAATTTCGTAAGTGTAATCTTCTTGGTGTATCAGTTTTAATGGTCAGAAGATAATGAATCATATTCAAGAACTATAAAAATAAAATATTCAATGCATCCAAAAAGAATTTCAAGGAAAAGTATGTAAAATACAGAAACACTTTGTGATTTTTACTGTTCAACAGGAATTTCATTGAGCTCAAATCATTTTTGTCCGATTTAAGCAATCTTATTTAAATCACAATCAAAGTTTAAAAGTTTAAGGTTCTTATAGCCCTTTAACCGCATAAAAGTCTGCTGCTACACATAAATTCACTCTTCAGGAATAATGAATTAAACAATTAATATTTTATATAATAATCACACATCTACAAAAAACAGTTTTATGTAAAAATATTTGATTTTAGTAATGCAAAGATTTTGGATTCAGAATGAAATTTCTAATATTATTTCAATTGGTGTTTCATAAGATAAACATTAACAAAGAGGAACTCAGACATCTTAAACCTCTCAAAGAGATATTAAAAAGTGTGCAAAAGTGACTTAATTCAAAAAACTTTAAATATGTTAGTCAATTTGAAAAGTATAAGAGATTTATTCAACTATAATCGTTTTTGGAATAAAACAACACCAGTTTGCTCTTATAATTAGGTTTTAAACTTTCAAAAGAACTAAGCACAACAGTATTTCTGTGATATTTGATAAACCGCAATTCTACATTTCTTTTCTTATTAAAGTTTGAAACGGGATAGTAAGCATTTTCCCCTTCTCATCCCTGCATATTATCAGGCAATAACGTTGAAGTCAATGAACTAAGTAAACAGCAGTTTTTTTTCTATATTTAAAAATATAAACAACTTTTGGAAGTTATCAGATTGATTCAAAATTGAATAAATTCATTCAGATAAGTTAAATTTAATTCTTTATTTGTTCAAATGTATCAAAATACAAATGAAAAAGAAGGGTTTAAATTCATTTGTGTGAAGTACTCCAGAATCGCTGACCTTAGATCCGATCGTTGTGTGTGTGTGACCAGAGTTTTCATTTGGAATAAATTTTATGAACGAAAGAAAGGGATTTTGCTGTGAACTAAATTCAGGGATACTGGAATTAAGAATTGTGAATTCCTTTTATAGAGAATACCTTTGAGTATAACTTGAAGGTCATCTGCCATTACTTCAAATGTGCTAATACTACTTCTATCTTGAGGAATCATATGCAATTTGTTCCATGTTCCACAAGCATATTGGAAGAAATCTTCACATGGATCAGAGCTTTGGTCCATTGCATTTAGAAGAGAAGCCGCTTGAAAAAGAAATGTATGAGTATAGTAAAATATTATCTTTATATATAATCAAGTAGCAAAATAATAAAAATTCATAATTTTAATTTATTGTAAATTACTTAATATAAGTGCATAAATATTTGGTAAAAACGAACAAATTTTTTCTTTATAATTAACTTTAAGAAAATGAAGGTATATAAATATTTTGATTTAAAATTGGGTTTTATTAAATATTCCTGGAATTTATATTACAAAACATATGAATTAATTTTCGGCAAACTATTTGAACATCTTATTTATGAAAAATTATTTACATGAATAAACCAATAATAAAAAATTTTATGCTCACCAGTTTTCACACATTCTTCTGTGAGGCAAATATTTAATCCTGAAATGAAGAAAATAAATGTGGATGAGTAAAAGTTGTTTTTAATCCAAAATGTTTAATAAATAATTAATTAATTTAATTTTGTTAACATTTTTAGGATATTTTAAGTACAAAACTTAACTGATTTTTATGGTGGATAATAATTCTAATATGTTATTATTAGGATGCAAACATTCATTTGAATGAAAAAGACTTAATGCAAAATTTCCCTGAAAGTTGTCACTCAATAGGGGGGGGAAAAAAAGAGACTATTTAATAATCCTGAAAGATATTCTTTGCTTTTATTAATGAAAATATTTATTATTGTATGCATCCTGATAAGTTAAATTACATTCAAGTAGAAATTCTTTATGAAGATTTATCTAACTATCAACTCATCTTTGTATCAAATAAAATTAAAATTAAGTCATTCTAATTCCAAGAAAAATTTAGTACTTTAATACTTAAATATTTGTTTTCAATTTTATAACGAAAATATTATGGATACGCTGGCAATAAAGCTTAAGAAACAAAATTACATACAAAAGAATTGTTGTCAATACACAAACAACATTTAGAGAAAAGAAAACTATTCGTACTTAGAAAGCAAAAGCCATCACAGGTGTTCTTAAAATGTTTTTTAGTAAAACGTAAAATTATTATAAAATTTATTGGAAAAGACACTACTACACACTTCATTGCAGATTAAAAAAAGTTTTCATATGCTATATGGCTAGGAAAAAATCATCTTGATAATTTTACACTCATCAAGTTTGATCAACATGATTGAGAAGAAGTAAATTGAATTTTTTCGAAGAATTAAGACGAACTAAAGCATCATTTTGTGAGATAAGAGATTTTTGCAGAACACAAATGTATCCGTAAGTAGTATTAAAATGATCCTTAAGGGCTTCAATAAACGCCGTCAAATTATTTTGACTTGATGGCGGGTATATACTCTTTTATGAAAAAAAAAAAAAGATCAAAGAGAAATTTAACAATTGCTAGTGATAATTGTACTAAATGTCACAGTTCTCAAGAATCTGGTACCTTCATTGAGATGATATATTTTCCTACAATATTACACACATCTGTCTATTGACTGGCCGTTTAAGCTGGTGTAAGAAATATTGTGAAGAATTTATAATGACATTTGACATGGATATTTGAGGGGGGATAATTTTATTCCATTAATATTGAAAGACGTCATAATGTAAATATTTGCATGAAGTGGAGTTGTTATAAGTGAACATACTCATTTGCAAGTTTTCAACAATGATGCTACTGTAAATATAACGGCAATGTACCACTATAATAAAGAGATTAATTTCAATACCTCGTATGATTATTTCGCAATGAAATTGCATACTTTATTTTTATGGATTTAAACACCAGTTATATCAGATTAGTGGGAATTTGGATCTTCTAAAAATATAGATATTATTAGAAAAAGCTAATTGCAGTACTTCTGATTCAAATATCTCATGAAATATGGTTGATATATTTTTGAGATAGCAATGATTAAATCCTTAGGAAAACACTGAGGAAAAACATTCTTATCTTAACAACATTTGCATTATCTTCTGTTAAGCATAGAGTTTGACACCCAACAATTTTTATTTCAAAAAATCAACTGTTACATTTAATCATAACATAACAATAAACAATCCTTCTGTATTTCAAAACATCTATGTAGCAGATAATCATTCTTCATTTAATGTAGCCATTTCTTTACACAATAGCTATTATTTAAATGAAAAACTCTTTTGTTCCATTTTAAGTATGCGTTTTATTCACTTTTGATCTAACAATCTTCATTCACAATTGCTGCTTTTAATTTTATGTTTCTATAATAATTTATTTAAGGATTACAGCAGAAAAGAATTTAAACATGTTAACCATACCAATTTTTATAATATCGTAATATGTAGATTTACTTAAGTTATGAACTCTCGATATCAAAAGTATTAAAGCAACTTAATTACACTTTATCAATACATGATACTGAGCCGTTGTCATGCTACAGATAAGAAATTAAATGAATAGGAAAATTAAAAAAAAAATAAAGTAATTTGTTTCGAAAAATATGAGTTATTAGTAAATTAAAATATTCATTTTAATTCGAAAAATAATATAGAATGCAATTATTTTCAAAAAATTACAATAATTTATTGTCATATATGTGGGTAAATAATCAACAAAATTACATAAGTTTGTGAGAAATATAATTTTAAACCAAAATGTTTCTAAATAAAATTGCGACAATCATCATTTTGCTAGGGAAATAAAAAAAATACCCGTTTCATTAAATACATTTGCCCAACGTATATAACAAGGAGAAAATAAAAAAAATTTATTGAAATCTGCTAAAAAATACTTTTTATTTCAATTTACTATATGGAGCTTTAGTTGTAATATTACGTAAAAATTAAATATTTTTATTGGTAGACAAAGTGCTTTTTTCTTTTTCTGCATAACACAAAAGACATTTTTCAATCGTTGTTAGTAGCTTCAATTATAATCATTGAAAATCCTTCTTTCTTTAAAAAATAATGTAAGCTATTATTCGAATACATAAAATTCTAAGATAATGAATGTTCATAACTGGATGCGTTTAATCCATCCACAGCGAAAACTTGCTCTCATTTCTCTGGAAATAAGAGAATTTCACGTGACCCATACTTGACCTATCCGAACTGGGGAAATTGAGACATTTATAAGCCTTTACCCAGTTTATGTCTTCGATAATGTTTGCATCTGAGCTGGTATCTAATCCCATCTACTGGCAATTGCACAAAATGTTTCAGGAGTGGAGAGGAAAAAGATCTAATGGTGATTACTTGGCTGGGATTGTAAGATCTCCACGAACGATTAGAGAACGCAATTATCGATAAATACGATCTTTTAAATTTCCGATCCCCTTCTAAAGGAAATTAATACCAACATTAGATTTCATATTATTGATAAGACATGTCTATTACACTCTTATCAGTAATTGCTGTGATCATTGCATATCTTCAATCAATCATATTACACTATTTTTCAGCAAATGAAATTATTGGGATTTAAAATAAAATATTTAAAATCTATAGACAATCATTATTTAAAAACATTTCATTTACATGTGATTTATGGAATGCGATTCTATGAAAATGTTGGCAGAATGTATGTTAAAATATTCAGAATTTGATGTTTACTTTCAGGGGCTGTTTACGGTTTACTTCAATAATTTTACACAAGTAAATTTAAATTTTGGAATAGTTTATTCAATTACACGTGTTTGTATCAAAAATATTTTACACAACAGCATTCTTTTGAAAGTAATCTGGATTCAGTGTTATTCAATTGTAACTATGTGCATATGAGTTCAATTAAATATTTAATTGAATATATACAGTTGATCTTAAAGTATTACAGATATGTTTTTTATATCATTTAGCAATTTCAACAATCTTTATTAGGTAATCAAACTCTTTCATCCAATCTAATGAAAAGTTTTCATAGAAGCCATCTTTGGGCTTTTAATCAAAATCTTTCTTATAATTCTACAAAAATAAATCACAGGATGGAAGATCTGGAGACATTGATAGTGAAATGAATAATGGCTTAATAGTGTTGTGTATTCATGTAATAAATACAAGGGGAAACTTTTTTTTATTATTTAGTTAGAAATGAATATTGAAAGCTATGGGGACTTTGATCTGATATTGTGCTTTGAAGTTTTTGTATGATGTTTATTGCTTAAAAATCAGCATTGCTAAAAACTCTCATTGATTTAAAAAATGCACTAGTGCTCTTAATAGGATGGTTGGCAATGTAAAATCTATCAACTGTTGGTTACGAATTTCACTGTAAATCGTATCCTTGATATGTAATAGAAAACATTTATATAAATTTTTTTACGATGGAAAATTTTTTTTTTATAATGGAAAAAAAATATATTTTTCGTTTTTTTATGGATCATTAATCACATTATGTATAGTAATTTCATAAATACAGGTTTTAAAAATAAAGCATTCACTTATTGTCTAAGCACTTTACAGTTAAGCCGTAATCTTAAATTAAAAGACTTGTCATTTTATAATTATGAAGCCATTATTTTCTTCTTACAAACTAGGTTAACTCACTTATTGTTAATCATTTCTTAAAATTATTGATACTTTAGTTGCTAATATAAGTTTCTCAATTTTATAAAATTTATATTTTTAACCAAAATTTTGTAAGTAGAATTCGCTAATATTTCTTTTTTATAACTTCGTAATAATTCGATATTTCACATGACTATCCTTAAGTTATTTGTGTGATTTGTATATTGTTTGGTGTAAAAGTTTATGCACTATTACATGAAAATATATATACATAAATTATTTTATTATATTTATTCACCTTTTCAATTAGCTTTTTCTCAAAATGACGGTTTGATGCATATTTGTAGTAATATGCAACAGTGTTCAATCACTGCGAAAAATCGTTGTTTACTTTAAAAACACAAACTTCAGTTCAATGTATAAGCAGTTTATTGTGCTATTTAACTGAAAAGTGTTACAAAAAATTTCTTGTTATGAAACATTTTTTGGAAATAATTATTGCTCTTAGAAAACGTGTCAATGAAAATATTGTTTTCATAACGTTTCAAATTTATGTAACAATATCTTAAATAATGCAAAAGTTTAAAACTGAGTGAAAGCGATGAAGCTTTAAATTAAAGATTACTTTAATTACTTGATTCTAAGACTCTTATTAAAAGATTTATGAGAAATCAGAGTGGCTTATTTCTCTCTGATCTTACTAATCTGATATTAGATTTAAATTAAATAATGACAATCAAGATAATTTGATTTAATAAAATTGTATTGCTTCTTAAATGTTCCAAATTAAAATATTAGACTCCGAACTTTCAATGCTTCAAACTTATCGGATTCATGTTTGTAATTTTCCATCACTTATAAAAACGGTTTTATATCTAATAAAACATAGAGATACATTCGAACTATTCTAATTTTCTTTGACCATTACTATTTTCAAAAAATATAGTTCGATTATGTATGTCATAACATTTAAATTTTTAAAAACAGAGATAGTGTCCTTTTTTGATCTCAAAATTTCAATTTTTCTTTGACAAAAGCCTTGCAAAACAATTTATGATCAATCATTTTGTAATCTGAATATTTTCCAAAAAAGTTTTTTATTATGTGATATAGAAGAAAGTGAATCATAAATTAATTGCTCTATCAAATAGAATTTTATGATTGTTTTTCAAAGTATTCTAAATTTTAAGAAAAAATGCTTGAAGACAATATATATAAATCTCCTTACCTTTATTAAATAAATATACATGAAATATGTTTATATTTCATGTTTAAAACATGAGACAAATTTAATCTCCACGCGATCTCCAACGGGTTAATTTTATACACTTATAAAATTAACCCGTTGGAGATCGCGTGGATCACAGAGCCATTCCTAGCTTCGAAAATCAAACATGTGAAAACTATTTGTGATCAATCATCCTTTCAATATCCTCCTGTGTGATGCTCTGCTTGGAAGGGATATTGTAAATTTTACATGTTTTTCCTACTTTCTTTTGTTGTAATAGTTTCTTAGAATTCATATGGTATTTGGGGGACTGTGCCCCAAGCTACCAGTATTGTTTCAAAACTTCTTCTATAAGCAGCTCATTTTTGTTTTCTAAAGTGTTTTCGTACAATTGTTTGGTGTTTTATTTCCAAAGAATAGTGTACAAACATAAATCAATAGAATATGAAAAAGAGATGGAACGTTTGAGAATTCGATTAAATGAAGTTGAATCTTCTGATATTGATCAACCTAATGTGGATGAAACTGATGTAGAAATATACAGTTCTCATGATAAAGGTGATCATAAGAACTGAGCAAATCAATGAAAATAACGAATAAGCTGATTTAGGAAAAAATTTATTTTTGTAAGCAAAAATCTAATTAAAAAAATAAATAAATAAAAAAATAAATAAAATATTTGAAATTGATAAGAAAATATAAATTATTCATTTTAATAATGAACTACCTTAGTTCTATAGATACAGCAAGTGAAATGTCTGTTCCTGATTTCAACAAAGAAATCCAAAGCAAACAAAAGAAAATTCTTTAAATATTATGTACTATCTCTCAAAATGCCACATATAAAGACAAGAACTATTCAAATATTTTCTAAAACATTTTGACAAAAAATAATATAAGTCAGTTGAAGTGAACTAGAAGATATTCTATGTCTAACAAAAAATCCAAACCTCTTTAAAGGCTGATGCAACCTATCTAAAACTCAAGGATAACAAAACTACAATTTTTCCACAAATTGCGATAATTTTATTTGCAAAAATGATGTTTGACAGAAGTTATGTATGTCAATTCAGAATCTTTAAAACAAGCTCGCCATTGTGCTTTTATAATTAATGAATGTTATGTTCTTAAAGATTAAAAACTTTTTCCTAAGAATAGAATTTTTTCTTAGAAATTCGGAAAATTTCTTACAAAACAAGATGTGAACAATATAAATAACAATAAATAAATGGATTTTTTAAACAAATGATTAAAATTATTTATTTAAATGAAAGATAATATTATTAGTTTATTTGTTAATTATATAATTAATATATACAAAAATTGATTAAAATTTTTAATCTTTTTCAAAAACATCGTATGCAAGTAATTCCAGATAATAGACTTTTTCATGTTACTTTTAAAACCCTTTTTTTCAATCACATAATTACATTCTCCCCGAAATTCTGTGAATATATGTTTGAATTTGGTTTCTTTTTTTTTCTCACAAACAAGCAACTGTCTGGTATGTATGTTAATGAAGTGTTTCTTGTAAAAAAACATAGTATTTTTAAAGCATGTATCAATTTTTTATCTGAAAAAATTCTGAAGTTGCTATGGCTACTCAAGCAACAGTTATTAATAAATGTGTAACAGTTAACAAATCTTGAAGAAAAAAAAAATCTTGTTTTATGATAGTTTTAATTTTTTATGTGATATGGTTTCTACATAAGAGATATCGAATAACTTTAAAAATCGATAGAATTAAAGGGTCTGTGTTATAAAATACATTACGAATCATAAGGCAGGCCGCAAACTCGGTAGACCATCCGATGGAAGACACCGCGCGTTGGAGACCGTAGGTATACAAACCCCGTCTTATGGAGGTCTTAGTGTGACGTAGCTATGACGTTGTAATCTGACGTCATGGATATTTTAAACCAATGAGAGTTTGTTTACATTCTCATTGTTTACATTCCGGTTCCATTTCCGATTGCAATAATAAAAAAAATATTATTACCTCTATAAAGATTTATAATTAACTTCTCCTCTTCAAATGTAAACTTGTAATAACTTGTACTCTCGATATCAACGTGGTATATTTTTCTTGCGGAAATAGAAATTAGCTTTGTCTCGCGGAAAGTTGCCAGATATTTCAAACCAGCTCGATATCCAGATTTGTCTCGCGCTCCGCCCATTTTTTGACGTAGGTAAGATTTTTGTGACGTCATTTCGCCTCATGTGAATCTCGCGAGATCTTCGGCTTGTCTCTCGATACATGTCTCATGCGATCATCTACGAATTTGCGGCCTGCCTAAGAGACGACCAGTTCACTTATCATCACTAAACATCTCTTGGACCACTAAGCCTTTCGAAATCAAAATTAATCTGTAAATTCGTTCCTCCAATCGTTTATACCGAATCTGTTGTGATATTTTCAATGCCAACATCTTAGACATTGTAGAAATGCTTGCAACACTAAACGAACTTGTACTGTCTGCGCAATAGATAACCACGAAAATTTGAACTGCACGGAAAAGAAAGCGTGGGTCAACTCTCATGATGACCAACCCACATATTTTTCAACTTGTTTTCAATGATTATTTAAGAAAGAAATCACTGTGATAAAAATGACTAGTTGTTCACGTCCCGAAGCTTGAAAACAAATTACATCTCGTATCTTAAAGTCTGAAGTAAGCTATCCAATTACAGTGAAAAGTGTCGCCTGTTCATCTAGAACTTAAACAGATACTCTTTTGCCTCGTCGTGTCAAATTACACCCAGTCTCTACAAAAACCAAAATCTTTTATATCCTCTCCTGTTATTTTAATAGCTTCTTCAATAAAATTAAAATTAATGACGAAGAGGTAACAAGTTTTAACTTGTTACTACCTTCGTATATGTTGAAATTATAAAAGAGAGCTCTCTTAAATCTTGTCTTTCTATTCGTATAAATTTGTTTTTCCTAAAAGATGCAGTTTCAGAAATAACTTATTTTTAGGAGTCGACAAAGGTTTTGACAAGCAACGCCGGGAAAACTTTTTCAATTTAAATAACTTTTTTATTTAAATTGAACTTTTGAAACTGTATTGGTTTGTTATCTCACATTTATGACATCAAGTC
Source organism: Latrodectus geometricus (assembly GCA_026290005.1). Classification (NCBI taxonomy): domain Eukaryota; kingdom Metazoa; phylum Arthropoda; class Arachnida; order Araneae; family Theridiidae; genus Latrodectus; species Latrodectus geometricus. The sequence continues at coordinate 315,901 of JAPDSC010156941.1, read as the reverse complement.
TATAATTTCAGCTCATATGTCCATATGCTTGACACTTTAGAAATCTTTCAGCAGTTCATGCCATCAACAATACTTCAATACGGGAACTGGTGTCGAAAAGACTGACCTCAAAAGACTGATGATAGCTGTTGTTGTTGCACCAGCATACTTTCCTGTACCTAGTACCAGAGTTCGACTCTACCAATTACTGAAAGCAGCCGGGTGGAAGTCTTCGTAATTTAGAAGCAACGATCAAACAGATTTCCTGAAGCTTGACCACCAGCCCCAGTGATATCATTTCGTTGGGAGCATGTTGCGACCATCGATTATTTAACGTGCTCACCACAGTTTATGGGAAGGCAAATCTTCAGTTAAGCCGGGATTCGAATTCACTATCTTCCAATAAAGGAAATGACGCCCTAACCTACCAAGTCATCACAACCCTTATTGATAATTGTGAGAGCTTTATTAGAAGAAAAGACTGTGGTGAGTCATTTTCTGGAGAAGATAGTATACTTACCATAAACTGTTATCCCAGCAATGTCCATCTACTCAATGTTATTCTACAGGTTGTAGCTGTGAAAATTCACACTTCATATTTAATTAATATAATTTACTTTCCACCACAGGATATAATAATTTAAGAAAAACTTTAAGAAAACTACATACGTTTGATCAGCTGCTTGATTTATTTTTGTTATTCATTGATTTCAATGTGTGGTTATATATATATATATATATATATATATATATATATATATATATGTATATATATATATATATATATATATATATATATATATATATATATAAAGTTCTTTGTATTTAAATAAATATAAATCTCATGGCCATCAGAGGGATTAGTTTACCTCAAACACTTGCTTAATAGAATAAGAATATAGAAAAAGAATAAGCTATTTCCACGAATCCACATGCATTTTCATGTATCTATTTGTTCCACATTAATTCTGTTATTGTTAAATTTAACAATAAGAAAATATCTACTTAATGATAACCTTATTCTATCGCCATCTCCCACATTGGAGATAATAATATTCGGCAACGTTTACCTAGTGACAAGTGCAATTGCCTGATATAACATTATTTTCGCAGTTGGCAGTTGTTACGAATGCAACAGTTACGGATGAGAATATTGATGAAGCTGTTCAAAAGATCTCAAAAGTAGTAGTCAACTATTTTAAAATTACATCTATTTTAAACTATTTTAAAACCCGGAAATTTTAAATCATGCCGACATTTTAAACCTGTGGTAAATATTGAATGTTAAAACTATAAGAAACAGAAAGTTACGCGGTATGGTTCAGAAGAGCTGACTAGAGCGATGATTTGTTTTCAGAATTCAAGAGAGCAACACACACACACACCCCTTGCTCCATCATGGTGCCCATCTTATCAAATAACCAGAGTTATCCATTATTAATATTGAAATTTATACCTGGCAGAGATTTCTAAAATCTAGTAATGTAACTGATGGTAAAAAAGTTATATATAAGCTTTATATCCTAATATTATTTCATGTTCTTTTGATCTCTGAATGAACATTATTGTTATTTGAACTAGTGTCAAATAAAAAATTATAACACATACAATACGTTCACTGATGAAAGTTTCTCAATATTTAATTCTATGAAGTCTTTAATGTATGTAGTTACTAAATCTAAAATTCAGAGTTTTGCCATTTAATTTACTTTGCTAATATTAATGAAATTTTATTTTACATAATTAGCCGCTAGTGCTTTATAAATTTTATTTTTCATAATTAGGGTACGTGAAAAGAGCCTTTAAGCCTTAAAGAAAATGAAAAATCGTCCACAGAATATATGTAAAATATATAATTTTCTATACATTAGATATTTGTTAAAATATCCTGGTTTTTTGTATATTTTTTCAAGTATAGATCTGAATGACATAGATTATTTGCTTAATTGTATATTTATCATGAAAATAATAATTCTATGATTAATTTCGGAGGATTGAGGATTTATTAATTTAAAGAAAATTATATAGCTCTATGTAAAAAAAACTTTCTTATGTTGAAGAAGTTTCACAATTTTTAGTTATATGAAATAATTTTACGCTAGTAATTTGAATAAACACTATGCATGATTAATTTAACTTCACATGCGTTACATTAATTACTAAACAATATTTAGTAAAATAATGAGAAAATATAATAGCAGTGTTTTATGCAAATACCTTTAAAATTACCGATAACTTATAAATCCATAAGCACTGCCTAGAAATGTATTATTGTCTTATTGTGCCTTACGTACTGATAATTAAACCTAACAAATATATCTATTAGAAATGCATGTTTATTACTAAGAATATTTCACGCAATATTTTAATCTAGGTATTATTTATATTTTTTTTATACAAATTAGCTTAGTATACAGAAAGTGAAATCGTGAACTATATCGAAACATTATTTGATTTAGTTTGACTTCACTTTCTAATTATTAATTAACTTATATGATTTATTAATTTATAAAAAATTTTCTTATGGAAAACATAAAAATTATAAGGAAAAGAAATTAGTGGGCTTACTAGGTTGTGCAGCCTGGAGGAAGATCATATAGAAGAGAATACAACAGCAAAGACCTAAAAGAACAGCTATCAGACTCAGAATTAATTCCAGTGTAGTGCGAAATCTGCGTCTTGTTGGAGATACACATCGTGTTTTGCCTTTCTCTATTTTTAGCTGCACGAGTTCCTTTGGTGGTATGGGAGTTTTATCGACCGTCACTTCTGACAAAGGATTTTCTTGGATTCTCACCATTGTTTTCTTACCCGCATTGCCATTTGCTAACATTTCGTATTCTGGTAAATTATCTGCCTGGTTAGGAGAGTGCGTACCCTTGAAGACCATCGTCATCAGGGACTATTTATGGCTTGTAGCAGTATCATACCTGCATCTAAAACAAAAAAGTCAAGAAAATTACTAGTATAACACAATAAAAAAAAAAATAAAATCTTCCTTTATGCTTAATACTCAACAATATATTTCATACGGATGTATGCAACTGCCAATATTTTTTGCTTCTTTATTAAGCAGTTTTTCTGATTATTTAGCAACCACATTACAGAATATTTTTGAGCAGCTGGTAAGCCTTACAAATAAATATATAAAGATAATCTAATTGAAACAATAATTTAAATAGAAATACAATAGAATTCTTTTTCATAAATTTCCCAACAGATACTTAGAATAGTCTATCGGAAGATTATTTTTCTTTATCAACTGTTCTTGTAAGAAATAATTAGTCATTAAAACCATTTATTTTTCAAGAAAATAATTTTTTTATTGTAGTGTTTCTTACTTTTAAAACCTATAACAAATATATTTTCTATTTTTTTATCTGCATGAGAAGATCGGAAATCTTCCTTGTCTCTTCTATTGAATAATAAAAAAAAAAAAAAAATTACTAATTTTCGTTTATAAATCCATCAAATAATCAGCATGAACATTTGAAAAATTATTCATTAATAATCCAAAAAAAAAAAAAAAACGATAAAAGCTATTACTAACTGAAATAAACTTCAGACCTTTATAAACGATTCGTACAGGCCAGGGGTGACCAAACTTTTGGGATCCGGGGTCTACTCCACATTTAAAAAATCGAAGGCTGTCTATTAATGGCAGAGCTAAATTAACGTACATATTTATTTTCAGTAACAAGAAAAAATGGTAAATTATGTAAATTCTCTAAAAAAATCTTAATATTAATATTTAAAAAATAAAAATTTACTGACGAAAATAATCAAAGTATTCATGTATCAAAAACTGATCATCCTATTCACTTTGTTTAGTTGAAATTTGGCTCTGTATATGTGGGACAAGTTTATCATATTGTGGCTGGTACGAGCTTATTGCAATGCATAAACACGAAATTAAATGTTCATCTGTTAAATGCGACCAATGTTTGTTTCTTGTTCATGGTTGAAAAAGCAGATTCGCAAAGATACCTCGATCCAAAGTATGATTTCAAATACAAAATCAATTTGTAAATATTCCTCAGAAATTAATTTCCAAAAATCAGCATCGCAAAATATGCTCTGGATTTAAGAAATATATCGCATCTTAATTTAATAATTTCTTCCTCGACCTGACTGATGTGATATCTATTAAATGTCCTATTTTTTCAGATACTCCATCAATGTTGACATTTTCATTAAATGGGGAAATATCATAAAATTGAGTATTTCTTTCAACCTAATTAAGTCAGCGAATCTTCTTTCAAATTCTTCAAACAAAACAAGTAAGTATTAACGGTTTTGGGATTACACTCTTCCTCCATGTTTTTGAAGTTTCTCAATTCATGTTTTCTTAATTGAGATGCATACCTTTCTATAGTTTTTTTTAATGTTTTAGTCGCTCTCATCAAGTCCGTTTTAGGTTTTATATATATAAATCGTAAACCTTTAATCATAAATCTTTAAATCGTAAATTTTTGTTCAGTTTGTTTTGGTTTTTAATGCATAGACTGTAGTAAAATTTTATTTTAAATAATTCATTGATTCTATGTCATAAGTCCTAAATTAAATTGTTAATATCCGAGGTCATTATCGGAATGGTCATACGGACTACCTAAAATGTCTTCGCGGTCTACCAGTCGACGTCTTGGCCACCCCTGGTAGAGGCTATGTTCGATTCGTATAAGCTGCGTTACAATACCAACTCTTTATTTCTCAAAAAATTCTTAGTGTTAATGTTTATGCATTAAATTAATAAAATTATCTTTATTGAGATAATATTCAGTATCGCAAATACAGAAAAATTAGCAGAGGGAAATTAAGTTAAAATTAAGTGAAGTAAGTAATTTAACTTAAAATTCTTTATTTCAAAACGAAGTTTCGTATTTTCCGTCTTTTTATTTTAAATAATGTTTTCACGAATTTCGAAAAGCATAATCTTTGCTATCGAGTTTATATATATATACATTCACATGTTTTTATCAAACACACACACATGATATAAAATACGTTGTTATTATTTTTAAACTATGGTGTAAAGAATGTTTTTATTTTTTATTTTTTTTATGAGCTTAACTTAAAATTTATAGAAAATGACACTTATTTTTTTGATTTGGTATAATCAACTCTACTATTAAATTTAACTACTATTTAATTTGCTTATTAAATTCAATGTCACGAAAAACGTTTTTCAATTCCTTACAAATATATTTTCATTTTAATGGACAATTATAAACTATTTGCACATTTACTGCAAATGGACAGAATAAATCAGATATTTTGTGATCAATATCATATAAATATTTGAATCAGGTATTTAAATGACAAATTACACTATGTAATTTATTACATAAATAAAATCCAAACATTTTATTATTTATTGTTTGATTTTATGATTAATTAGGAATTAAATAATTAATATTAATTTTTATTAATATTAATTATGTAATTGCTAAGCCATATATTAGTAACTACGTTACATTTATGTATAATTTTATATTTTTTTAATGTTTATTGAAAAAGAAGTTAAAATTTTAAGTAAGACTTTTTGAAGTAGACAAAGTTTAAGTTTAAAATTTGGTTAATATTTTTTTACTGTTTATGAAAAAAGAACTTAAAATTTTAAATAAGATTTTGAAGTAAATAAAATTTACAATCATTCATTTTCATTTCTAATATACGAACAAAATCTTCAATGTTAATGATGCTGGTGTAAGTTAAGTAATACGTATTTCTTCTGTTGTGTATATGCGACGGGATACATAAAATATATGTTACCATTAATTTTATGTTAGTTATACATAAAAAATCCATTAGTAGTGAAAACAATTTATATTTCCTTATTTTCAATGACCAATTTAATGGTAAATTAATATTTTATCATAAAATATCTAGTCACTAATTAAAGAAATAATGTATATACCTTTAGATAACTTAATTTATATATCTTTTTTTTGTTCTTTTTACAGATTATCATGAACAAAGCGAATAAAATCCATTTTAAGAAATCATCACAAAAGCCAACAGCAAAAAATGAATCTTTCCAACAACGAAAAATTTTGAACCAAAGAAAAAACACGATTTCATGTTCGAAAAATTACGAAAAAACGAAACCAACTCCTGCAGTTGACAATTCATTGACATGCTCTAAACATCCTGAGGAAATAAACCAGGACTTGAGAGTTCTCAACTCTGTTTTATCTTCTAAAACAGAAAATATTCTTGATTCTAACTTTGCATTGTGTTCGAATAAACCAGGAAATACAAATCAAGATTCCATTCCTAGTTATTCATGCGAGAAATGTCCAGACGAAATTAAAGAAGTATGTAACCAGTTTCTTTTACAATTTATTTCTTAATGTACTTGAAAAGGTGAAGTCAAATCGTAATATATTTTTTCTTTTTCTCATACTCATCATTATTTTACTAGAGTAATGAATATATATATATATATATATATATATATATATATATATATATATATATATATATATATATATATATATATATATAAGAGGCATGATATAATTAATTTGATTTTTAAAAAGTGTATACCCAATTTATTTTTACATTTATAAATGCTTTGATTACGAACTTCAACACATTTTAATTTATTATTACTTAAGATAAATAACTTCTGAACAAAATGTGTAATCATGAGTTTTATCCACACTTATATGAATATTCCCCAATTTGAAGAACGAAAAGAATTCATAAATGATTAAAAAATAATTTATTGCGAATTCATAAACATTTGCTACAGAAAAAAATCATAGCCACATAACTCTTGTAATTTAATTTAGTTATAAGCCGTGCAAGAAGAGGTATTTAAAGGAAGTTTAATGTGATAGGTCTATGACCAGACAATTAAGTAGTTATATGTTGACTGTTATATGAACATGATTTTTTTTTAAATTTAATGAACAAAATTATTGTGAATTTAGTAATGCCTTTATCTTTGAGCTAAAAATGATATTGATAACTGTAAAAGCTCCACATCTTTGCTACTTGATGTAGATTCTGATTACCAAGCAAACCTTAAAAACTTATTTTAAAAAAAAATTTGCATTCTTTAAACAGCGAAATTCTTATTAAATAAATAAAATTATCAGTGATCATTATTATTACTGATAAAATATATTGGAAAAAATGATAAACTATGGATAGAGTTTCAGTTCATTAATAAGTTTCTTCTAATAGCAAAGAAGAGTTAAAAAATATAGAAATACATGCGTAATGAAATAATATATTACATAAACTCCTATAATCTGCCTTTATTCATAATAAGCAGAAAAACATAAAGAGAGAGAAAGTATTGATTTGGTTAGTGCAAAAGCGCCATCTAGCTTTCCGCAGGAATCTTCCGTTCTTCTCAGACATGTTTTTCCGACAAAATTTTCTTCCGAAAAATGAGTTTACTCTGAAATTTAATTAATTTATTTTTTACTAAACATGCACTGTATGATTTTAATTGAAATTAATTCAACATTTGGCTTTTAGCATTTACTAACTGCAACTGTGTAATTGTCCCATTCTTTTCTTGTGTTTTTCGTGTTCCTGTTATGTTTACCTTCTTTTGAAGCATGTTGCAATGCTTTTTCAGTTCTACTGTAGTACAATTATATTGCCTAATGTTTGCGATTTTACACGGGAAAGGTAAGTTATTATGTTTATTTTATCTTTGGGTTTATTTGCTCCTGTTATGTATGATCTACATTTTATTTAAAAAATTAAAATGCGCGCCTGTTCAAGGTATTTTTCGCATGGTGTAATTTTATTATATAAATAGTTATCATATGGTATATTTTAATTTATTTTATATTATTAATTTTTTAGTATCATTTAAATGCTAATTTCTGTTTGAAAATAAATTTTTCTCATAAAGTTATCGGTTTCTTATATTGTATTTTTGATTAAAAACTAAGAGATTTATGATTAAATTTTTTTACGTAATTGCTTCACTATGTTCTGTATAATAATTGTCACAAATACATTTTTGCTAATTTTTCCATCGGCGTATAACTTTATTTTAAATATTAATGTTGCTTATATTTTTCTGTAATTACTTGTCACAATTACGCATCTAAATAAATTGTTTTATACTTAATGTCTAAATAACTTGACTTAAAAGTTTTACTATTTCGTATAATTTTTCAGTTTAAAATTAGACTAATGATAAAAAAAAGCTAAGCTAATATTGTGAGTAAAATTTGTTATACTTATATCTTCAAAAAACTGTAATTTTGTTTGTCAAAAATAATTCAAAGTGACTATTACAATCAGAGATCATCAACAGTTAAATGTCACAAAATCAAGCATTTTTTTCCTTGTTGTATAAATTATCAATAACAATTAATCACCCACTATCAATTGATTTTCATTACCAAACTTAATGGATTAGAGATAATTTTAAATGAAACCAAATTAAGAATTTATAATTTGGACAATTTACATTCCTTTAAATTTTTTTCTGAATGAATATGAATCTGAAAGATTGATATTGTGATGTCATGGTGGTTAACCTCTTAACCGGCTATCCCGAGTTGATTTGGGCAAAAAATTTTGTGTGTTTACTGAATATCCAGAGTCCCTTGGTAGAGGTAAGTGATTTCACTGCAATGCTTCAAGTTTAACTCCCAGAATTGCAATTTGCCATGAAATCGCAATTTGTTAACTTCCTTACTGAATGGTTATGGTTGATTTAACTAATGTTAGCATAAATGAAAAGAGCTGGGAGAATTTTCTGAATCCTCTGTTTCAAGAAAACTTTATTATTACATTTTATTTTTCTATATTTATTATCATTTAGATTTTCATAGTTGAAGACTCTAATTATTGCAATTTATAAGCAATGTATATACATAACTTATTTTCATTTTTTAATCAAATTAATTTTTGAATTATTAACATTTCTTAGTTTTTGTGTTTAATATATATTTATGATTGTGTAAAAATATGTAAATATGTGGCTTCAACTTCACGACAAGGTTAAAATATAAGGAATCTATATTGTTTAATTTGTTCAAAAATAAAAAATTTAAATTTAAGAAGTTAAAAATTTTTAATTTAAATTAAAGTAGTTAAAATAAGTAATAAATTGAATGCTTATTTTTCTTTCTTAACTTTATAAGTGAATTTAGTATTTCAAACAATTCTGCAATGATTTTTTTTATATAATTCTTTTATATTTACATTTAATTAAAATTAGATTATATATTTTGTTCTGTGAATACTTAGTCCTTGTGATTGCTCGGGTTTTAATTAATTTCTCATTATACCTAATTTTAATTAAAATGAATAATTTGTTACTAGAATTATCATTAAATGCTTATATATTTTCATAAATGATAAAAAAAAGGAACATCTTTATATTAATCTATGTTTTTAAAAATAGGCTTTTAGGTAAATAAAATAATAAAACTTACATCACTTTTTGTTGAATGTTAAAAAACAGCATTGCAAAATTAACTATCCTCTTATACTTGATTTTAAAGTAAATGGTAAAACTTTAAATATATAAATTTTTAACATTCAAATGTAATTAATATATTTAAATTTTTCATAGAAAAATAATATGTAAGGAACTATTTCATAATATACATTTATAAGAAAATGAAAATAAGGTAATGGTATGAATTATATATTTACTGAAAGTATTTACAATTATAATAAATGAACATATTTGCAAATTTATGTTTTAATTATACTTTCAAAGTTTATTATAATTATAACAACCAATTAAAAATATGGAGGTAAAACAAGAGATGTAAAACATAAATCTTTACAGGATAAAATTAATTTTATTTCTATATTGTAACATCTCGTTTTATTAACGAGATGTTACAAAACTGAATATTTGATTCCAAACACAACTTTATGTTTGGAATCAAATATTCAGTTTAAAAAAAATACAGTTTTAAAACAATATTAATTTTCTAAAATGTACAGAATTTTCATCCTTTTTTGAGGGTCATTCATTATTTTTTTCTTCTATTATCATTGTTTTTTCTTCTGTGAAATGAAAATAATTTGTAAATTATCAGTCAAATTATTAATAAAAGATTATTTGGTAAAACTATATTTTAGGGTGCCCCCTTGGCAAACATGGTGAATTTTGCTTCTCTATCGATTTTATTCGTAATTTTTGTTGGTGCAGAACAATCAATTACTCTGTTGCAATCAGAGTAAGATTGGGTTTTGCCCAGATTGGCGATCAATCACGATCACAACTTGGCGAGAATCAAAGGGGCACCCTAAAGTATAGTCTAACCGATTATATATATCTTTCATTAATAATTTGAATATAGATTTATATTTTAAGTGCCATATTTTAAAACATAAATTTAATTTTTTCAAATTTAGATAATATGTAAAATCCTTTTTTATTGATTTATTGTTTATGAGCAGAATTTTTGATCGTAAATAAAATCTTGTGTTTTATATTTTTTGGACATTTTCTTTTAATTTTTCTCTTAATCATTCTCATTTTAAAGCAGTTATTGTCAGTGGAGGGAAAATAATTGTAAATAACAGATGTAAAAAATTCCCATTTAAATTTTTGCTTTTATTCCCCCTTTGAAAAACAAACTGTTTTCAATATTTGTGCAAAACAATTCCAGAAATATTAAAAGATACAATATAGAAAGATATTTACAACATGTGGATTCTCATATGGAATGATATTTTTTATGTAATTAGAAACAGAAGTCATTTGGTACTAGAAATTAAATATGAGAAATTTATGGTCGCAGAATTTTTCACCAAAAGTTCAACTAAAGTCAATAACATACTACATACTCTGAAGATATACTTAGGCAATTAAATTATCTTTATATATATTTTTTAAATTACTAAAAGTATACAATTTTGTTGATATTCTTCAGTTTGTATGTATGAAAGCAACATAACCATTTTTTAAAAATGATTTTAAAGAAATAGCATTGATTTTTAAAAGTATCTGCAATGAGTGAAAGCAAATAATAATTAGACAGCAAATTAACTGCTTATTACAACCATTTAAAATCATCACAAGTACAACTATTGTGGAAACTACAAAAATGAGTTTTTTTTCACTTAATAATAAATTAAATAAATTTCTTTATAAGAATGTTCAAAATAATTTAATAAAATTCATATTTAGTGTAATAAAAAATTATAATAGAGACGTGTTGGCATTTTCAAGCAGAACATACCAAAGTAAACTACTTGCACATTTGGTTATTTCAGCTGATAGATTGATGGACTTCCTGATTGTAAGTCATTAAAATGTGATTATTGTGAGGTGGTCTAGAGCAGTGCTCCGCAACCAGTGTGCCACGGCACACCGGTGTGCCGCCGCTTGAAATTACACAACAT